>JXTC01000708.1:4669-19769 GCA_002914845.1 Trema orientale
ACAGGCCTAGTATAGTAATGGAGAGAAAAAATTTCATGCACCCTCATGTTCGAAACAGGCCTAGTACAGTGATGGAGAGAAAAAATTTCATGCACTCTCATGTTCTCATCTTAAATCTCGGTATTCTAGAAAATCAAGAAAATATTCTTGATTATTCTCTAATTAAGGATTTAACTTGGTGCCCACTCGTCTCATTTTCCAAGAAGAATAGATAAGAAGATCTAAGGTTGGAGATTTGATCACCATCAATAAGGAGATCAAAGAGGAGCACGTATCAAGAGATAAACACTAAAATCCACTCTTTAAGATTTATGCATCTAGATTTGATTTGCGTGTTATATATAATGCTGTGTTTTTGATATATGCATGTTTGATTGGTTATGAAAATGTGTTTTCATGTAAAAAATTTTAAGAGTTAGGACTGTTTTCTTCAGAAGTATGTGTTATTTTTTTTATTAAGTGAGCTCAAATCATAATTAGTTTTAAACAATTTAGGAGATTACAGTAGTTTAGAAATTGGGATTGAAAATATAAACACTAAGCCGATATTGTATTGTTTGTTATTCGAACATGGAGTTTGATTGGATTCATTCTATATTCTAATCCGTTATCAGAATCTAGGAATGCCAATTTACCAAAAAGGCTGCTTGTGGAATTTAGCTTTGCTAATGGTAGAGATGCTATCTTGGTATCAATATGGAACCTTTCTCATGTCGAGATGCAAGCTGAATAATTTTGAATATTGGCTTTTTGTTGGAAATTGTCTCCAACAAAGTCTAGCTCATAGGCCCACGTAATCAACAGAGAATACATTTGGTACCCTAGAAAGGTGTAATAACTCAACTTTACTCTATCCAACCATTCGCCGTTCACATCTAAACCCAAGTTGTGGTAAGGCACATAATTGGATATTATCTTTTTTATATTTTGTATTTTATTCAAATTATACCTTATATTTTAGTTATTATCAATATGGACTCTTAGATTTGAAATCTGTTATAAATTTATATCCTGACATTAACTTAGAGCACTTAATTAAAAATAAAAAATAATATGTCTAAAAATTTATCCGAGAATAAGTTTATTAAATCATCTTAGTAAATTAACTGCTCTAAATTAGTGTCGGAGTATAAATTTGTAATAGAGTTTAAATCTAAATGTCAACGTTGATGATAGCCAAAATACAAGGTATAAATTGTACAAAATATCAAAATACAAGATATAAAAATAATATTATCCCTTCATAATTTTCCTATATCTATATTAGCGGTAAATTCAAATCAAAATCATTAACTTGCGGAGTCACAATTTATCATTAGTTAATGTTTTTATTTTCAAAGACATTCCTCAAATATGAAAAACGCATATTTCAATTAATTTTAGTGTGTCAAAACTGCAGGATACACCACTTATACAATATACATATAATTTAATGTGAAATTTAAACATTACGAAATCTTAATAACCGAAATTCACCACCATAAATAATAATTGGAAACCTTACCTCCTTGGACAAGTCAAGCAACTAGCAGTCTACTACTGAACTTTGGTGCTCCGAGTCTAATTCGGCAAATTAGTGGATCACACCTCCCACTACCCAATTTGTGTGAAATTTCCCAACCAAGGTTTGGAAGGTCAAAAACAAAATTTAGGACAAAGTTGCAATTGGTTCATGGTTGACTACGATGAAATCTAGACAAGAAGCCCAGAGCTCTCATTGACCTGAGAGGCTGAGACTTGGCCCAAAAACACGGTCAAAGTTTATTTTAACAATATCACAAAATCTTATACAAATGAAAACATAAAATTAATACAAAATAATGGCCTTAAATTTCTCACAAGTCTTCTAATGGAAACGAATAAAATAAAACTTATAGTATCTAACCTAATGGATAGCACACTCATCTCTAATATTAAAGTTTAAGGTTTATATCTCGTCACTCTTTATTAAAATGGTCATATCCAAATTTAACTGTAATTGGTGCAAAAATAATCATCCAAGTCGAACTACAGTTGGTACTTATCGTAATAAGCTAATGCCTAATGTCAATTGTATCTTCATCAGTTCATGATCAGTGGGATTTTACACATTAAGAAGTAAAATTGGCATGCTCGAAAGACACATCGTCTCCCTGATAATGACCTAATATCCGGTCAGCCTAGGTGAAAAGTCAGTCATAAATGGTAAGTCAAAATCTAACATAGGAGAAGTACAATTAAGGTAAGTTAATTCGTCAAATACGCAGATTCTTCTTAATAAAAAGGGTATGGACATGGACAATTCTCTTTTGAGAATGTAACATATATTTATTTTTTCGACAATACTAAAGATTCCACATTATTTGTCACTTTTTTAATATTAATTCTAATCATAAATGAGTTATCATTGTTTAATTGATAAATTAAAACTTATCACAAATAATTATTAACAAATTACATAATGTCACTTTAGCTGGTATTAAAAACGGAAACTTAGCAGTATTTCCCCTTTTTGTTTTTTTGTTTTTTGTTTTTTTCCCATCCAGCGCTATATAACATTCACCTTCACAATGAGTTTTGGTTTTATTAATATTACTATTCCAAATTTCTTCAAATCAGCAAAACACAACTATTAATATTTTGATTCAAAAAAAAGTTACTAAGAAGTAAAAAGAGTGATCGATCATGGCGGTTAGACTGAGCAACGCAATTAGGATGGGCATTAGTACGTGGAAAGCTACGAGGGAATGGGTTTCTCTGTGTTTGCTTCTCGCTGAAGACATTGCTTATAATATGCACTGGGGAAGATCAACACAATATCGAATTGGTGATTAAATCAATTTTCTAAAGGATCAAATTTTTTTGATATGTTTTTCTTTCTCTTTCTTTTCTTTTCAAACCTTACGATTATAGGATAATATTTATGCTTTTGGTATATTTAAACTTTGTGAATACATATTGATTGTTAGTTGAAGATTTATAATTACTTTATAGATGTTATTTCTAATCAACATACTACCCACATTAATGCATCGTGAAAGCAAAATTATATCTAAACATATATATTCTCTTGGCTTTTTATTACCAAAACTTCTAGAACACGGAATAATTCAGTAAAATTAATCTGAACTCAATTTTTTAGAGCAAAACTTGCTGAAGTCCCCCTAATATTAGAACAAAACTCCATGAAGTCCCATAATATTAGTTTTGTTAAAATAAAAAAAAATTATGTTAGTTTTTTTTTTTTTAAGTCTTTGTTCTCTTATTTTTGGCTTTTAGGTCCTTATTATTATATTTTTATTTCACGTTAATCCCTTTTAATCTTTTCTATCCAAAATTATTGTCAATTAGTACTTACCCAAAAGTGCTAATCTCAGCAAGGATAAAATTGGAAACAAAGGAAAATTATTATTTAAAAAAATAAAAAAAAAAGCGGGATTATCGTTTTCGTTCAAGACAAAGGTAAGAAACTGGAAAATTTTATTAGGTTCCAATATGGATCTACTTTGGTCCAAGTATTCATATATCTAGAAGAGAGGTGCATTTTGTTTTGCCTAATTTATAAAGGGCATGTGTCCAAAAAAAGAACATATCCTCTATAAATTAGGCAAAACAAAATGTATATCATGTAGCATTTTTTTTAGTTGACACCTGTATAGATGCTCTTTTTTTTTTATCACCTTTATAAGGACTTTTAAATGAGTATGAGATTTTTTTGGAAAAAAAAAAATTGAAAGAACCGTAACAAAAGGAAGAACAAGATGAAACATAGTATAGTTAGTTCTACCAAAAGGAGATGTATACTTCTTTGCTAGATATATGAATACTTGGACCAAAGTAGATTCATATTGGAATCCAATAAAATTTTCTTACATCTGTTTTGAACGAAAACGATAATCCCAACTATTTTTTTTTTAAATAATAATTTCCTTTTGTTTCTAATTTTATCCCTGTTGAGATGAGCACCTTTTAGACAAGTGCTAATTGACAATATTTTTGGATAGAAAAGATTAAAAGATTAAGGTGAAACAGAAATAATAATGAGGACTTAAAAGCCATAAATAAGAGAATAAGAACTTAACAGTAAATAAAATTAATATAAACATTTTGTTTGTGGGTGCGTCTACAGTAGGGGCGCCCTACGTAGGGCCCTGTCTATTCACCGTTGGATGGGAATCTGTAGATAAATAGATTCTCCACAGATTCCCGTTATTCCCCACAGATTCCCATCCAACGATAATTAAGGCATGACCCTACGTAGGGACGCCCCTACCGTAGCCATCCCCTTTGTTTTTTTAACAAAATTAATATTAGGGGACTTCAAGGGGTTTTGCTCTAATATTAGGGGACTTCAGGGAGTTTTGCTCTAAAAAATTGAGTTCAAGGTTAATTTTACTAAATTGTTCCAAATTTAGGGAGTTTTGTTCTAAAAAATTGAGTTTATAGTTAATTTTACTAAATTATTCCGAATTCAGGGGTTTTGATAATAAAAAACCTATTCTTATTGGGAGTTGTTCTACAAGTTTAGCACTTACCCAATCATTGTTGTTTCATATTTGGAAATTTCGTCATCGATAACTCGTTTTAGTGCATGTTTCAATCTCCTATATNAAAAAAAAAAAAAAAATACCTACCGGATTGGCAACCATATATATATATATAGGCACCATTCCAGTAGGTATTTATTTATTTTTAACCTATGCATAGATATCAATTTGGCCAATAAAAATTTATCATGCACAATTTTTTTATAGCCTTTAGATCACCATTAGATGATGATCCAATGGCTAAAAAAAAAAAAAATTACCTATACATAGGTTAAAAAAAAGAAAAAAAAGCCTACTAGATAGGCAACCTATATATATATATAGAGGTCAACTGGAAAAGAAACTCCTTTTAAAAATAATATTTTCAGAGGTATTAAGGTGAATATATACAATCCAAAAAAGACAAAATACAGGCAATGACAGAACCAATAAGGGCCAGTTTGGTAGAACTATAGATTTTAAGAAAAACACTTTTAGCTGTGCTAAAGGAAAAATCCGTTATAGTATAAAGTAGTAGAGTGTTTGGTAAACTGTAATTTTAAAGTACGGTAACTTGAAAAAGCTGTATTAAAGTGTTTGGTAAACAATATGACTGAATTGTTGTACAAATATAAAATGACCAAAATAAACATCATTATACAGTTATGCATATTTATAGAAAGAGCTTGTTAATATTTTTACAATTATGCATATTTGTACATACTAAAGATATTAATACTTTAAAAAAATTGATATGAAAATAAACTCAATTAAATTAGTTACTCAATTAAATCTATTTTATTTTATTTTCATCTGAATTTAAAATTTCAGTAAAGAATCAATTTAGTTATTTCAAAATAATTAATATGAAAAGTATTTTAGTCAATTATGATTTAAATATATTAATACTTTTTTTAAAAAAAAATTGATATGAAAATAAATACAATTAAATGTATGGCACTTTTAGTTTTAAGTTAGGGTATTTTAGCTAATATGATTTATTCATTAAAAGATAGTGTACATTCTTGCATAATTCAAAAGTCAAAACTGTCTTTGGCTTTTGGCTATAGCTTTCTCAAAAATTATTGAATAATCTGATTATCAAGTTTTTATCAAACACCTTTTAGCTTACAGATTATTCGAAAAATACTTTTAACTTGTTAAGAAGCTAAACTAAACTGACCTGACCGAAGTCTCAACTAACTTCCTATTTCCATAAGATTGCTTTGGTTTTAGTCACTAACACAAGATTTCGGGGCATGGATATTGGGCTTTCTACAAAAATCAAGGCCCAAAGTTCAAAAAAAATTTTAAAAAAATGTCAGATGAGCCCCTTTTTTTAATGAAAAATCCCATAATTACTGAAAAAAAATTCACATTTTTCTTTAAAATTGGTATTTTTTTCAAGGCCCTGTTAGGAGGTTCAGGAGCGTTGGTGCCAGTATGTTTCTTCTTGTGCTAATAATTCATCTAGGACATCTTCATATATTTGTGGAGTTCACGAAAGTGGGCTGGAGTTGTGATTGTTAAGTTGGACAAAGAAGCAACATGTTGCTTTCTTTTAAATCCACAAAACTTTGTATGGTGCCAAGTAGTCAGAGATGCAGCACAATTGGTGATGTTGGTTAATACTTGAGTCATAGCACTAGTATCCACAAAATCTTGCCATTCTCGTCTGATAATTATCTAGCAACAAAGCTTCATATCGAAATCAAGTCCTCTGCACCTTGGTGGGGCTTGGTAAATTTATCTTCAGTGCTCAATGGTCAGATCTATAAAAATCAAGATGCTCATGACGTGGTGTTGGACAGGGAAGAGAGTGGCCCAAGGGGTATTAACCATCGCCCAATCAAGTCGTTCATGCAGGTTTCGACCATCAGGATTTCGAGTACTCCATGTGAATTTTTCACCATTATAATCAAGTGGAGAGACAAGGAACAATGATCTAACGATTGATGAAAGGCATCCATTAGAGCGTCACATCGTATAGCACCCCTTAGTTTATCATTAAGTGAAAGGATTTCGTTAAAAAAATCCCCCATTACAAGCCAATGATCCAAGGGCGAAACATCATGAAGGCGATTAAGAAGAGTCCATGTATGACGTCTGTTTGGGAGTTCAGGAGCACCATAAAACCCAGTAAAATGCCAACGAGGACCATCATTACACATAATATAACAATCAATATGGTTTACTGAATAAGATAATAAAGTTACATCAACATTGTCTTTCCATAACAACATCAAACCACCGCCTAAACCAACATGAATGAGCAATCTTTACAATAATCTTTATGGTTCCTTCCTATTTTTATAGATGGTGTAACATTACATTACGTATGGGTAGATTCATTGGTACTAGGTTGTACTATAGGTTAATTATAGGATTCGTATTATTCACTCTGCTCAGCTTTATATATATGATTGTGTATAGCTTGATTGAAAACATATGAATAAAATGAAAAATATTCATCTCTGTCTTTAATTTTACTAAGTATAAAGTGAGATATGAATGTCATTCTTTGTACAATATAATGACATCATAATAATTTGCGAAATTTATGCCACGTCATACTAAATGACTTGTAGAACATCAAGAAGAATGACTTAAACTTAGAGAAATTTAGATGGATACCCAAAATTTTAAATTTGATTAAGTAGATGTCCACTTTTAAAATTTTATAGCTAAATGTCCAAGTATATATATTTTTATACTTAGTAGATACATATATCTACCAATTTTAGTTACTGTACTAAAATACACCGGGTATATAATTTTTTATACTTGGTATATAAAATTTTACACTTAGTATATATGCATATATATTGGATATTTTACTATAATATTTGACAAAGGGACATTTACTAAAATTGGGCTCAAAATTTGGTCATATTTCTATAAGCTCAAATGACTTATATGGAAAAAGAAGCGTCAAGAGGAAACCAATACATATTTTTGGAATAATGAAAAAAAAAAAATTACTCTGACTTTTGACTTTTGTGCAAAAAAAAAGAAAAAAAACGTTTTGGTTTTGTGAAATAATATCCTGATATTCCAAATTTCTACAAATTTGTATCCTATACCCTGATATTCTAAATTTCTACAAATTTGTATCTTATGGCGGCAAATTTTATTATTTTTACATTAAAAAGACAATATTACCCCTCATATAACTTAATAAGAAAAGTATTATAATTAATATAATATCTAGAAATATTTATGATTAATATATTTAACTTTTACTTTTTAAATTAAGAAGAATTGAAAAAATAAATAACATTTATAAGACGTACTTTTGATAAATTATTTATGGCTTGCTTGGATACATTTTTGTTTTGTATTTTTTTTTTTCAATGACAGGATTGGTTGGATCATCTCATGAATATGCTAAGTATATCCAAGCAAGTCCTTAGTATTTAAATGTTTTCAACTATTTAGAAAGGACTGCCTGTGTCTTTTACTTCTCTCGAAGTATAAATATGCAGAAATATGGGCAGTCATATTACTTATTTATTTTTGCATAAATATGAGTAATCATGTTATTATTTTGCAGAACTGAACAAAAGGTTTTTTCTTTTTTTTTCAAAAAAAGGTCTGAGTCAGGTATTTATTTGTCGTTATCCCTATATATTTTAATTGTTCTTCTAACGAGTAGAATTTAAAAATAATAACAATAATAAATGTTTTGGGATAAATTTCTACACATGATTAGAATAGAGTTAATTAAGCTATGATCATTATTAGTTTAAGCTTGAGCATTGTTGAAACTGAAACAAAAGGGAAAAAAAAAAAAAAAGAAAATAAAGCATAACAATGGTATTTTAGGGGCTAAGGACCCTAACTGAACTAGAGTATTTGTACCCTGAATCTTAAACCCTCTTAAGGGTTCCAGAATACAGATTTTATGCACAAAATGTAAGAGAACCTATTACTATGCACTCGTATAGTTGTTTAGCTAAATAACAGCTTGTTTTCTAAAGATTAACCCCTAAATCAGATAGTTTTTGGTTTCTTAGCTGTTGGTTTTCTATGAAACCACTGAGGTGACAATTTCTAAGTTGCTTCCTAAGGCAGTTTCTAAGCTCCTACACTAATTTTTAGTAATTTTATGTTACTTAATCATTACTTTGTGCTAAAACCATGGGTGAAATCAGATCCTAGGACACAAAGAAAGGCAGTATTTGACATTTGTCATTCTTGTCTCCCACTAATTGCTTGATCTCCAAGCTTTGGCTGCTTATAAATAAGGTGCAGCCTCAACATTCTCATACAATATTTCTCTCACTTTTTAGCTGAAACTATCTGCTCTTTCTCTCATATTCTCTCAGCCATTCACATTTCCAGCTACAGTATTGGCTGGAACTCTATCCTACATACTTCTTACCCGATAGTAGGGCTGGCAATTCGTGTCATTCGTGTCGACCCATTTAATGTCGTGCGGATTTCGTGTTACCTGCGAATTACCTGTTTAATGAAAACGTCAGTCAGACTGACGTGTTACAATACTTCTAAACATTATAATTATTCATTTACTTGATTTTTTCACTCTAGTTTTACTTTATTAAGGTAAATTAGCTCATTAGTTTATTATTTTTCATTTAAATCACAAGAAATTTGTTAAAAAATATTTTTAATGGAGTCGTTATTTAATATTTTATAATATATTTTGATAAAAAATTAATTAATCGTGTTAATTCGGGTCAATTTTGTGTCAAGCGTGTCAATTAAACGCGCGGGTTTCGAATCGTGTTGGCGGGTCGTGTTCAAATTGCCAGCCCTACCCGATAGACACAAACCACCTTCCATTCCTACATACTTCACCTAAAATCGTTTTCCTAGCCTAGAGTCACTACTTTAACTACATTTATACACCAAAAACTGTTCTTTTTCATCTCTGCATGCATGACTAGCCCTGTTTACACATAAACAATGGCTGATTCCCAGCATTTCACTACATACTTCAGCTTTTAGTTCGCACTCTTCATTCGTGCGTCAAGTCAAGGTTTGGTCAGTTTATAAAGAGCTATATTTCATACAACAAATCATGATCCATTCCATATTTTTACATAAACACATGTATTATCATCTTATTCAAAGAACTCTATAAAGGTTGAGCCATTCAGGACCCCAACCCTTATATTCTTGGTAGTTTTTACACTCAAGGTAATATCTTCTTATTTCTTAGTACTTTACTTTTAGCACTTCATTTTTCAGTTCTTTAATTTTTAGCACAGGTTAATTTTAGTTAACTGGTCCTTTTATTTTTCAAGCAATTTTACATTTCAGTAATTTAATATTCTGGCACTTTATTTTCAGTTCCCTTTTATTATCAAATTCCCTTTTATTTTCAAATACTCCAGTAATCTGGTCATGTTTACATTCCAGCACCTTTATTTTCCGTAATTTACATTTCAACCTTTTATTTTTTGCTCTTTTACTTTCAGCACCTTTAATTTCAGTCCACTAACTGGTCCTGCTTAATGCTTATTTCAGTTGTTTACGTTTCTGTTATTTAGCTACCAGCTTTTGTGTGTACATATATATATATATATATATATATATCCCTATAACTAACTTAATTACCTTATATATCTGTCTATATCATATATCCATATCTATTTGACCTGACTTTTTATGCTCATTTATCATATCTTAATATTATGCTCAGTTATGTTGTTTTATTTCTTCGAGTAATATACAAGTAATGTTTCAAAGTTGGAGGTCAAAAAATACCACGAACAATAAGCGTCAACACGGTTCAATTTGCCCACTAAATTCAAGATACTATTAATAGAATTAGACAAATTACCACAACTGATAAACAACTTCAGACGCCCAAAAACAAAACAATACTAACAAAAAAAGAACATTCATTTTTTGTCAACTCAAAACTTCAGATCTAATCAAATATATTCACGACCAAATCCTATTCGTATTCCCCCACAAACCAGTATCCCATCACGGTACTATGTGAAACTTGGAACCTACACCATAAAATTATAACTAGCTGCTCAAAGTTAACCCCTTTACGTGGTATTGATATCAAGGTTGCTGGCCAAGAAGTGATGGTCTGTAGAATACATGGGTTTGTGCTATCTGGATACGTTCTCTTGGATCATTCATCGTCTCATCCCTTAATACTTGAAGAATAGCCTGCGATGAAAATTCCCTAAATATGCAACATGAATACAAACATTAGATCGTGGTTGTAGACATAGCCTAATGGTAATCACACTTCCTCTAATATGAAGGGTCCTAATTTGAATCCTTTTTCACAAGTCAAAAAAAGAATACAGGGACTAGAATTCACTATGTAATAAGCTTATCATTTAACCATTAAAAGAAAAAGGAATTAAGTACCTTTTTATAAGTATTTTATACAGCATTTTCAATATAGGGCAGAGCTCAACTGGCGCAACTGGCTTGTTTTTTTCAGGATGTAAGACACTTAAGGATGACTGGCTTAACAACTCAAAAAATGCTTTCACAGCAGAGACCCCCTGCAAGGTAAGGTTAAAACTTAAAACCACGGCGAGTGTAGAAACAACTGAAGTTTAAATATATGTAACTATACAACTAAGCAGTTTGGCCCAGTTTAAAGGAAGGGAGGTTCTATTATCTTTGCTACATTTCAAATGAACTTTGCTTTTTAGTCTACCAGGCAATGAAACTCCTAATCTCATTAAGTTATATCCAGAATAGACTTAGCCTGTTGCTTCAACATTTCCTACGATTGGTCAACGACCCTTTACCTGAATCATACCCTTGCCCTTTATGCTATCACCCATTTCAAGGCTCAACTCCCCTGTGGCCAACTTTTGTCCATACCATGCATTACGACCCTTCAATAGAGTAACGTAAGTATCGGCAAGCAAAGGCCCTGCAAGTTTTTCCGGTTCTTCTGCCAAAAGATGCGTTATAAATATCATCTCTGATGTGCAATGTGCAAAATATACTGATTTGCTGGTGGCACTTTCTTTTGTTAAAGCAGCTACCATTCCTGCAGAAAGCAGAATTGAAAGATGGATAAGCAGACTGAAACCAAATGCTACGAACTTTAGAATGATATTTGACAATTCTTTATACGTGTATATATATATACATATATTGTAAAACATGACGAATGTCAGGTAGATCACAATCATTGTTAAATGAACAAGGACTAGCATACAAAAGGACATCCCAGGAGAACACAAGTAAGACAATACAAGGTCAACATTGTTTATATTATCAGCCTTCAAATTTAACACATATGGTAAGTAATTAGCGCAGGTGATTAATACAAAAACTTGAAATTGAAGAGGGGCAGGAACTCAGGCCGATATTCTAAATGACCAGTATAGGGGAACTTTTTTATTCTCAAGGCCCACTTTATTCTGCAAATAGAAGATAGGAGCAAGGTTTTAATCGACTTCATCCTCTGTAAGATTTTTCTAGAGTACAAGCGACTTCTTGAATAAATTACTTAAACACATTATAGTAATTAACTTTGCTAAACTTAATTTTTTTCTCAACTTCTGATCTCCAAAGAGTTTCAAAAAGATCATATTTAAACTACTCAAGGAAAATAAGCTGGCAACATTTGAAGTCCATACTCAAAAAGAATGTGACCTTTGACTTTGAACTACTTAAGTCGGATATCCGGATGACAAGGGAATGTCACTACATGTCCTAGTCGGCTTTTCCCATTTAATTTAGAATACCTTGATGGTAGGTAGTGCAAACATTTGTGGAAACATGCCAATAAGAAAGATTTAAGAGTTGGCTGTATAGCTATTCGAAAATGACGTTCAAATCAGATGAATGTGGGTTCCTTGTTTCGATACTGAGAAGTAAAATGGGCATTCCCTGCAGTCCCTTCCAAACTAGGTGCCATAGCAATGACCAAATAAGAAATGTAAAACAAATATAGGAGCCAGTCATTCAGTAACTACACATCTAAACTTTTAAAGTCTCGAACACTTATGAAGTTCATTTACTAACAAATCAGTAACACTAGAAACACAATAAACTTTCCCTACATTATAAAAAAGTTGCCCCTGAATCCTAAGTCCTAAGCAAGCATCTGACGCCAAAAACAGAAAGGCACGCTTACTTTTGGATTTCTCCGTTGTATAAAACTCAAAAGAACTTAAGCTGATTGTTTCCAAATTTACAAACCAATATGATCATAAAGTTGCAAACATATACCTTAGACTTGAATGAAGCCGAGGCAAAATTAAGGATTGACTGGAAGAAATATAAAACAAAGTAGAACATACATACCCAAATAAAAATACAAATAAAAGTGAAACACAGAAAGAGGAAGAAGAAGAATCTGGAAAATGCCGCAAAATCAGATTATTTACTCCATAAATCTATCACGTCCAAGTTCATGCTGTTAAGAAGCTGAAATAGAAAGCTTACCAGCTCCAATGGCATAGACGTTCTTTAAACCACCCATTACTTCGTGAGTAACTAGGTCACCATTGTCCCACACTATAAAATGGGGCTGCCTCAAAAACGTAGCCAATGGTTTTCTCCATTTTTCAGCTCCACAGATTCGAGCATTAGCATATTCCTTATTGTAAATTTCTGAGGCGATATTAGGTCCTCCAAGATAGAGAATGTTCTCGATTGGAACACCAGCTGAAAAGCACAACAAGATAAGAATTTTACAGAACTAAGAAACATATAAAGCATACGATTAGTCCCTCCAGTATAAGAATAACCTAATCAAGGATCACAAGGAAAACCTAAACAGTTACTTGTAACCAGAAGACCAAATATCTTTAGAAAGAAAACTCTGTAGAAAACTAAGTTATTAATAATTCAAGAAAACGCGGAAAGTCTTACTAGCTCGATTGATCATTTGTGTAGGAGTAATAATCCGTGGCTCAGTCTCCACTTCAGCCTCTACGCCTTTTGACAAAGAAATGATCACTGGCATTGCTATTCTCTCTTTCCAGTACCTTCTAATTTCTTCGAACACTTCACGAGTTTCTGTCGAGGGCAATCCATTCACCAAAATATCGGCGTCCCACACAGCCTCCTGCAAGTTGGTGACAACCTTCAAGGGGCAAAGAGGGGTGTCAATCATATTCAAACAAAAACCATCTTTCAATATCTCGTCAGCATGGAGCGTCCGATCACCTAGTCTTGCCTCCACATACTTCAAATAAGCACAGCGTCTGATTAGTCTCCTTAGCACATCTTCCCTTGAGTTGATCACTTCGAATAAATGTTCAGCTGTGGCTTTATCAACTGCTCTTCCAGGTCTTCTCCAAATTCTTATCAAAACCTTGTCTCTTAAGTGACCATAAGTATCCTGCAACATGGCAATAAATACACTACCCCAAGCACCCGCACCTACACCAACTATCTTGAGGGGATCACCTTCAGCTTTGCCCAAAAGCCGACGGACCTCATCAATTTTCTCCTC
The DNA here is from genome assembly GCA_002914845.1 of Trema orientale. Lineage (NCBI taxonomy): Eukaryota > Viridiplantae > Streptophyta > Magnoliopsida > Rosales > Cannabaceae > Trema > Trema orientale. The sequence goes on from JXTC01000708.1 coordinate 18,596, forward strand.
AGTTGAACCATTCGAATTTGGAACGAACCCATTTGAGAACTCATTATGAGCCACTCCATCAGCAGTACCAACCATTTTCTCAGCTGAACTTGATTCTTCAAAGATGAACACTATTCAACAGTCCCAATAAAACAGAAGTCTTTTTCAAGGTTCTGTTCTCCTATGAGCTGAAAGATCAAGAATTTCCACCTCAAAGCCCCTGATCTATGCAACCCAGTTCTTATTTTACACCCCAAATCAGAAATTCACCTCAAAAAACTTCAAGAGAGCTGGAATTGTTTTTGGGTTTTCCACCAAAACCAAAACCAACCCCCTTTAACAAAATTCCCAGCTACCCTTTGACCAAAGCAAGAACTTCAACTTCTAGAATAATACATAAGATGCAAGAGGAGGTCTTTTACTCAAATCACCGTCTCCCAATAACACACAAAAGAGTTGATCAAACATGCAAAGCAAAAATCTTGAAAGCTCAGCCCTCAACTTGGGTTAATCCATCCACCCCTATCAAATCCAATCGACTAAGAAAGCCCACTTGAGGAAAACGAGATAGGTGAGCGAAAACAAACTCTGCCTGTCGGCGGGTACCTCAGCGCTTTGTCTTTTTCTGCCTAAAATGTTTATGGTAGCTTGAAGAGTTCACACATTGCTAGCTCGTAGAATACAACACTTGAGAACTTGAGCCAAATAACAACTTGGGTCAACAAGAAAAGGTTTCCCTTTCTCACAAGAAGGTTCGTCTTATCCAAAATGAGCTGACTCGCCATCGACTCTGCGGCAGCTGGCGTGGCCTCTGGCGTTGCCGATTTCTGTTTTTTTTTTTTTTTTTTTTTTTTTTTTGCATTTTTTCTTTTTTTTTTTAATCTTTTCTTAAATACCAGTCCCTATTCGCCAAATATACATATAGTTAGACCTGGCAATTCCGGCCGAGCCCAACGGGCCCGACCCCTTTTTTTCTTTTTGGGCCCAGATTCTTCTGGGCTCTTAAAATCTTTTTTTTAAAAAAAATTGTAACATCTGGCCCTTTACATTCGAAACTTCCAACGGTAACAAATGTTACCGTTGGCCCAATGGTAATAGGGTTATATTATATATATACCAATTTTTTTTTAAGTTTAAACTATTTTTTTTAAATAAAAAAATATTTTCTTACACTATAAATACCCTATACTTTTCA
>JXTC01000708.1:20273-33999 GCA_002914845.1 Trema orientale
CCATTTCGATCCGGAATTCAAAGATGAGGCTGATGGTAAGAAGACAAAAATGGCAAGATGTAAATACTGTAAGAAATTATTAACTGCTAAACCATCTAGCAGGACCGCTCATTTGAAAAGACATAGTGATGCATGTGTCAAAAAATACAAAAAAGACAATGAGCCCACTCAATCAACACTTCAACTCAACAAGGATGGTTCGGTAAGTTCTTGGAACTATGATCCCATAGTAGCTAGGGAGTCTCTAGCACATTTAATTGCTATAAAAGATTTACCATTAGGTTTTGGTGATTGTAATAGCTATGAAGATCATATTAGAACATCTTATTATCCAAACTTTAAAAGAGTTTCTAGAAATACCACTAGGAGTGATTTGATTAAAGTTTATGAAAATATGCATAAAGATTTAATAACTGAATTAACTTCATTAAACTTTTGTATTGCATTGACATCTGATATTTGGGGTGCTAATTCTAAACAAGATTATTTAAGTGTAGTTGCACATTATTTAGATTCAAGATGGATAATGCAAAAAAGAATAATTGGTTTTCGAGTCGTTGATAATAAACATACTGCTGAAATATTAGAGATAGATTTTTAAATGTTGTTGAAGAATATGGCATAGCGAATCGCATTATCTCTATCACTTTAGATAATGCTACCGCAAACATAAAGGCCGTAAAATTACTTAGCAGTTTGGTAAGTTCGTACACTAGAGGATTCTTACTGCATCAATATTGTGCATGTCACATCATCAACCTTATCGTCAAATCAGGTATGGATGTTATAAGTATATATATTGAAAATATTCGATCTGCTATTACTTATATTCATGCTTCTAATCCACGCATTGCTGAATTTAAAAGATATTGAATAGCTCAAAAAAAAAAAAAATCAAGAAAATTCCAAGTTGACATGCCTGTAAGGTGGAATTCTACTTATTTAATGTTGAAAATGCATTACCATATAAAATTCTAATTACTATGTTTTACATTTCAAAAATAGGTTCATTAGTATTAAAAGATGAAGATTGGTTTATTTGTGAAAAATTTGTACAATTTTTAGACGTTTTTTATGAATCTACTGTTGCATTATCTGGTATTTATTATCCTACTTGTCTAATTATTTTACGTCATATCTTTTTCATTACTGAAATGTTTTGTAAGGCAAGATGTGACCCTATATTTGAACCAATTATAACACGTATATTGGTTTCTAATTCCTTTATTATATTCATTTGCTTTTATTTTAGATCCTAGAATTAAATTAAATAGTCTTTCTAATTTAATTAGCTACATTTCTATATGTTTTGAGATAGATTGTACTTCTGAATATACAAATGCTCGTGACAAATTTTTTGAAGTGTATAGTGTATATGAGGTTAAGTTTGGTAGTAATCAACAACAACATACTCCTCCACAAGAAACTGAAGAACAATCAAAAAATAAGTCTTTTTGGAGCATGATAGGTTCTCGTCCTCAAGGGCGGCTCATCATCAACATCATCAAGTTTAAGTCAACCACTACCACCAATAGATCCACAACAATCCGCCCTTGAGGACGAGAACTTATCATGCTTCAAAAAGACTTATTTTTTGATTGTTCTTTAGTTTCTTGTGGAGGAGTGTGTTGTTGTTGATTACTGTCAAACTTAGCCTCATATACACTATACACTTCAAAAAATTTGTCACGAGCATTTATATATTCAGAAGTACAATCTATCTCAAAACATGTAGAAATGTAGCTAATTAAATTAGAAAGACTATTTAATTTACTTCTAGGATCTAAAATAAAAGCAAATGAATATAATAAAGGAATTGGAAACCAATATTTCAAAAATACTTCTTGCATACGTGTTATAATTGGTTCAAATATAGAGTCACATCTTGCCTTACAAAATATTTCAGCAATAAAAAAGATATGACGTAAAATAATTGGAGAAGTATGATAATAAATACCAGATAATGCAACAGTAGATTCATAAAAAAGTCTAAAAATTGTACAAATTTTTCACAAATAAACCAATCTTCATCTTTTAATACTAATGAACCTATTTTTGAATTGTAAAACATAGTAATTAGAATTTTATATGGTAATGCATTTTTCAACATTAAATAAGTAGAATTCCACCTTACAGGCATGTCAACTTGGAATTTTCTTGGTTTTAATCTTTGAGCTATGCAATATCTTTTAAATTCAGCAATGCGTGGATTAGAAGCATGAATATAAGCAATAGCAGATCGAATATTTTCAATATATACACTTATAGCATCCATACCTGATTTGACGATAAAGTTGATGATGTGACATGCACAACGTTGATGCAGTAAGAATCCTCCAGTGTATGAACTTACCAAATTGCTAAGTAATTTTATGGCCTTTGTGTTTGCGGTAGCATTATCTAAAGTGATAGAGATAATACGATTCGCTATGCTATATTCTTCAACAACATTTAAAATTCTATCTCTAATAATTTCAGCAGTATGTTTATTATCAACGACTCGAAAACCAATTATTCTTTTTTGCATTATCCATCTTGAATCTAAATAATGTGCAACTACACTTAAATAATCTTGTTTAGAATTAGCACCCTAAATATCAGATGTCAATGCAATACAAAAGTTCAATGAAGTTAATTCATTTATTAAATCTTTACGCATATTTTCATAAACTTTAATCAAATCACTCCTAGTGGTATTTCTAGAAACTCTTTTAAAGTTTGGATAATAAGATGTTCTAATATGATCTTCATAGCTATTACAATCACCAAAACCTAATGGTAAATCTTTTATAGCAATTAAACGTGCTAGAGACTCCCTAGCTACTATAGGATCATAGTTCCAAGAACTTACCAAACCATCCTTGTTGAGTTGAAGTGTTGATTGAGTGGGCTCATTATCTTTTTTGTGTTTTTTGACACATGCATCACTATGTCTTTTCAAATGAGCGGTCCCGCTAGATGGTTTAGCAGTTAATAATTTCTTACAATATTTACATCTTGCCATTTTTGTCTTCCTACCATCAGCCTCATCTTTGAATTCTGGATCGAAATAGTCCCATACATCGGAAGTTGTCCTTGCACGTTTGGAGATCGTGCTTGCACTCGGCGAACAACTATCTTGAAATTGTGAACAACTTCCACTAGCATTTGGATTATTTTGCATTTCGGGGACTTGGTCAACCTCTTCAGCTATGCGAATTTGGTCGTCATCCATTTCCAAATCAATAGGGATATTTTTGACATATCCATATCCTATATTAAAAATATAGATATTAAAATTATAGACAACTATAAATAAATCGAAATTACAAATATGGATATTCGGTAAAACTTAATTATAAACAACTACAAATTACAAATAAATTGAAATTAAAAATATAATATTCTAATAAACTTCTACTAACTTAATTGTAAACTACTACAAATTAATTGAAATTAAAAATTTAATATTGTAATAAACTTTCTAGTTTCTACTAACTTTATTGTAAACAACTATAAATTACAAATTAATTGAAATCATATTTAATAAATTTTCTACTACAAACTTAATTGTAAACTACTAAAAATTAAAAATTAATTGAAATTTAAAATATAATATTCTAATAAATTTTCTACAAACTACAAACTAATTAATGAACTACTATTTTAATTATAAAAAATTACAATTGAATTGAAATTAAAAATAAAGTCTTATAACTACTTAACTAGTTACTACAAACTACTAACTATTATGCTAGTAATAATAGTAAACAACTAAATATATTACAAATTAAATAAATTAAAAAGATCAGTGTGATAAATAAATTAAATCGTACCTTCAATTAAGCTTTATGAGTTGTGGAGAGTTTGGACTTTGGAGATTATAAAATATAATTACTAATAATTAGTAAATGGTAATTAGATAAGAGAGAAAAAGATAAAATTGAGAATATAATTAGAGATTTAGAGAGAAAGAATGAGAGAATAAGAGAGTATTTAAAAATTGTTAAGTGTAAAAAAAGAGTGGAGAGTTTAGGGTATTTATAGTATAAGAAAATATTTTTTTTATTTAAAAAAAATAGTTTAAACTTAAAAAAAAAATGATATATATATAATATAATCCAACGGTAATATATATTACCGTTGGGCCAACGGTAACGTTACCGTTGGAAGTTTCGAATTTAAGGGCCCAGATTCATCTCTGGGCCCTTACAAAATTTTTTTTTAAAAAGATTTTAAGGGCCCATACGAATCTGGGCCAAAAAAAAAAAAGAAAAAGGCTGGGCCGGGAATCCCAGGCCCTTTGGCCCAAGCCCTAAAAATACCAGGTCGGGCTGGCCCGCGGGCCACTTTACCGGGCCACGGGGCCGGGCCGAATTGCCAGGTCTACCCTCACTAGAAAAAGAAAGAAAAAAAAAAGAAACAAATAAAATCCACGGCATGCCATTTTGTTTGCCACGTGATCACCTTCTTATCAAAAGAGTACATAGGACATAGCCAGTAGTTTGAGAAACGCCAAGAAATATTGACCCACATAGTCTTCTGTTGTTGACCAACCAATCCATAGTGCCAGCCTTTAGCGCAAGTGATAAACGCAGCTCAACCTAAGAAAAAACAATTTTGAAAATATGTTCAAAGCAGAAAAAAATACCCTTTTTACAACACATAAGTATCATTACCCAAAAAAAGAAAAAAAAAAAAACATAAGTATGTTAGTCCACGTATAGCCTAGAATTAATAAGATTCATCATTTTTATTGTTGGAACAACCTTAGTATTGACATATTGCTCTAGTCATTGGTGCCGATAATTAAATAATTCATGACTGATCTCAATTTCAAGTCATCATTAACAACTTATAGTTTAAGGAGGCATAATTGTATGAATGTGACAAACACAATTTTTTCATGGCTGGAGTGAAAAGAGCTGCTCTTACGGTACCACATTGGTTAGAATTGCTGTAACAAAGATTCACCTTCTGTTAGTTGGACGAACATTGTTGCCCCATTGAGTCTCTTGAACATTTATAGCAAAAGCCTCCGTTCTGTCGCTTTCACTTTCGAAACAACCATGTGCAATAGCGACGACACGAGGAGGGAGAAAATCATAAAAGAAAAGAAGCACAACATTAGTAGTGTACTCCTTAAAACATGTCATTCTAAATGCAAGTTGGTTTTGTGATTGTGAAAGAGGATATAATTTGATCAATGCTACTTATATGTTGTCTCTAACAAAAAATGGCTGTTTCTTATGAGTATATATATAGATTCAAGTTTTTTTTCCCTTTATTTTAAGTGGGGCGAAGAGGTAAAAGTTTTTTTTTTTTTTAAGTGGGGCTTAACTAATGACCTTTATTTATTATTATTATTATTTTTTATTTTTTTTAAATAGGGCTTAACTAATGACTTCCACTTATTATAAATTAAAGAAAAATACCTAGAACTACCCAATTCTCACCCTACTCAAATAAATAGATTTAAATAATACACTAGAAATGAATAGTGGAAAGAAAAAGAAAAATGGAGATGTGCATAGTAAAATTGAATATGAATCGTTTATAAATTTAATACTAAGAGCCAATCATCATGAAAATACAAGTCCACCAAATTAGAAGAAGTAGAGTATAGAAAACTCACATCATGTCAGTCAAGAACTTCAAGTCCGGAATGTGAGAAACCTTATGCCAGTCCTCCATTTCTCGTCTTAGGTACTATCTTTCGAGAATAGGACACCCAAAGATAACCAAAGTGCGAAGAAAATTGGGCCGCAACACTTGTTCTGGCAAACATTGGAGCTCATTGCAATCCAACAACACCAACTCATGAAGGGAGGGAACATGTTGAAACGTACTGCCATTTAGGCTTTTAAGGTGTGGAAGATATCTAAGATGGAAAGAAGTTAGAGAGATGGGAAGCAACCCCCCTGGAAATGAGTCCAACACCACATCACAATCACTAATCTCTAATGACTTGAGAGAGGTTAGTCCATGAAGATCCCAATGCATGTGTTGTGCTACGAGTTTGTTACAATCATCAATCCGAAGATTTCTCAAACTGGAGGGCAATCCTCCTTCTGGAAATGACTCTATTTTTGGACAACCTGCCATTTCCAAATTAGAAAGAGATGGAAGGAGCCTATGCATTTGTTGCGGCAGTGACCTCAAATTATTGCAATCGTCTATTGTCAAGGAATTGAGAGTAGACTGGAGTGTTGCAATGCCATTATCTTCTGAAAAGGCCGTGATTGATTCCAAATTCAGACATTCCCACAATTCAAGCTCCTTAAGCCCTGGGAAGAAGTCCAATGGAAATGACTTTATAAGATCACATGCTGCAATCCTCAGCTTTCTAATGGAAGCGTAACGGTGGTTCCCAGGGAACACTAATTTGTTGCACACCACAATTTCTAGACTTTCTATCACATCCCGAATGTCCAAATTTAGCTCCTTGAGATTTTCACAACTAACTAATCTAAGCTCATTAAGCCTTGAGTACTGGTCTAATGGAAGAGACTCCATAAATTTATAGCTAGAAGAAATTTCAAGTTTTTCTATTGTACCACTCTTAAATAAGCTCCTTTCGGTTAAGTTTGGACAACTATCCAAGCAAAGTTGTTTGAGACAAGGGAAGCATCCACCCTCTCTGTCATCTCCAAAAAATAACCACTGGTTCCATCTTGGCATATCACGAAACTATAAAACTTCTAAGGATTGAAAGGGAGTACTAAAAGAATTATTACCATAAAACTCAGCACCTATTGTCTCCACCCCATGAAAGCCTTCAATCACAAGCTCTTGAAGAAAAGGTAACTGCCCGAGTGGTGGCAAGGACCAACAATATTCATTTTTGGTTCTTAGTTGCACCGAAACTATGTTTGAAAACAGAGGATCTCCAATCCAATTGGGGAATGTTGTGCCTGAATACCGCCAAATATTGAGTTTCTTCAAGTTTGTGTGAGGTCGCAATGCTTCAAGTACCTCCTTTTCTGTTCTTGTATCAGTCGTATCACCTTTCCAGTTCAAACTTAACACACGTAGATTTGTCTTATTCCTCAAATCTGCTACCAAAACATCATCAGCATTATCTATGTTTTGAAGCCCTGAAATTGAAATTCCTCCACTCAGGTGTTGAAGCTCTCCTAACTCTTTAATGCTTGAACCTTTTGATGCACCAAGAACAAAATCACTTAGTGTTTGCAACTCTTTCAAATTACCCGTAAGTGGCGGCATCTCTTTTAGAGGTGACCCAGTAGTGTCAAGATGACGTAAACAAACCAGTCTTCCCATGTCATTTGGCAACCGAGTAAGTCCTCTACAATTTGACAATAACAGTGTTTGCAAATTGTACAAATTACACATTGAACAAGGTATCCCTTTAACATGTTTTCCAGATAAGTTCAAGTACCTTAAATGCTTTAGATTGCCTAATGAATCAGGCAATGTTATTCCATAAAAAAAATCATCCCGTGGTAGAGAGAGCACTCTTACTCTTAAGCAACTTCCTTGTGCTATCAAATTTTCAACTAACTGGTCAGAGAAATATCCTTCTAGTCCAATGAAGGTGCGTAAATGCTTGGCTTCACAGAGACCTTTCCTCAAGTACTCATGATCAATTGATGTACTATTAAGCGATAAATGACGAGTCTTACTTGTAAGGAGCTTTGCATTCTCACTGTCACTCAATGCAACACAAAATTCTCTTGATACGAACATAGCTAAATCATGCACAAGGTCATGCATGACGAACTTCGACTCGTCTTTACTTGATCTTTGAAATAATGACCTTGATACTAGATCGTCAAAATAATCATCTCCAACTTCTTCCATGCTCTTTTCTTTTTGGTGTGATTGCAAAAACCCTTGTGCCATCCACAACAAGACTACTTTACGCTTTTGAAATTCATAATCTTTAGGAAAGATCGAGCAATACACAAAACATTGTTTCAAGCAAGAAGGTAGATAATGATAGCTCAACCATAAGGATGGAAGAATATTATTGTTCTGGATTATACACCATTCCCATACATGGCTCTTTAGAATACTCTCCCATTTTTTCGGATCTTTCTGAGACCGTAAAAGGCCACCAAGAGATTTTACAGCTAATGGGAGGCCCCTGCATTTTTCAACAATTCTTTTACCAATTTCTTGCAAACGTAAATCCGCATTCAAGTCTCCATTGAAGGCATGGTCCACAAATATTTGCCAACAGTGGTCGAAGGATACTTGTTGCAGTTCATGAATTGGCCCAGTTTTCACAATTAATGCAACCTTGCTACTTCGAGTTGTCACGATAATCCTACTTCCACACTCTCCAAAGGTAAAATTGCTCTTTAGGATATCCCAATTGTCATAATCTTCATCCCAAACATCATCGAGAACAAAGAGAAACTTCTTACCTCTCAATGCCTCTTTTAGTTTACGTTGAAGTACTTCCATTGGTTCCTCGGCTCCATGCATATTGTTGGGACTGATCACCTGCTGCAAAATAACTTTTACTATTCTGAAAACATCAAACTCAGTTGATACAGTAACCCATGCTTTGAGCTCAAAATGATGTTCTTTCAATCTACTATCATCGTAGACAAGATGAGCCAGGGTGGTCTTGCCAAGGCCACCCGTGCCCACTATGGGAAGCACACCTATCTCATTGGCCCAAACTTCACCTGACAGTAGCAACTTCACTACATTCTCTTTATCAGCATCCCTTCCATGAACATGACGTTCTTCTCGCAAAGGAGCAAGCAATTTCACCGAAGAAGATGATCTAGTACTATTGTCTTTATGAGCATCTTCTTTCAAACCAAGGACAGCTCTTTTATCCAAAAGAATGTTTAAATCATCCAAGATTTTGGCTATCTCACCTTTTACAGTTTTGTCAAATTCAGTGAAGCTTGAAGGGATGAAGGACTTCACTTTCATTAGCACGCTCCTACTGCTTCCAGATTCGCGTTCCTTCCTTGCTCGGGCTTCATGGTCAATCTCCTCCACCAAGTCCTGTGCTCTATAAATTACATCTTTGAGCTCATCCAGCCACTCCTTCACATTCGGGTCATCGAGTTGCCTCTCTTCAGCATCATTGAGAAGCAGACTAGCTGTCTTCAAGTTCAGGTTCAACTGCTTGAGCTGGTCATCTATGGATTTCTTTCCCCGGAACAAGTTCACAAACTCCCGGGAAGTCAGCCTCTCAAATACCTTCTCAAACACAGCAGAGAGAAAAGCTTCGGCCACCAGTACTTCCGCCATGTTTGATTGAGTTTCGTCCTCACAACAACAAACACACACACACACTCTCTCTCTATAGCAAACAACCCTCCAAAGAAATATGAGTTTAAAACAATTAGATGAATTTTCAATAAGAGAATAAGTGTTTCTTGCTTGAATAAAGGCAGAGAGATGGAAACTGATTCAAAAACTATATGAGATTGATATGAACTTTCAAAAAAGAGATAAAGTGTCTCTGATAATGGAGAGGAATCTTATTCTGTTTTCAATTTGGAGAAATTTCTTTCTCTGTTCCTTTTTCTTGCCCTCTCTCTATCACTCTATCTCTTTTATTTTATTTTATTATTATTATTTTTTTGGTTATGTCAAGTGTGAACCTAAACACTGTTCTTTTACAATAGTGGAGTACTTTTTTTAATAGATTCTTTCAGGCCAGGGACATGAATTCATATGGAATTGCTAAGGTGAAATAATGGCTAATATACCTATATAATCTCAAAAGATTGGACAAAGAATCATAACAAATTAACTCGTCATCTAACTCGTGAGAATTAATTTAATGATATAGTTTTATATTCGTTTCTTTCCATTGGCATAGTTCATTTGCAAGCGAGGGCAGAGCAAGTACGATCTAAAAACAAAAACAAAAAAGGAAAGTATAAATGACATTTCAAAAAGAAAAAGTGTAGAGGAATCCAATGTTCGAAAAAAAAAAAAAAAACTCTGGCCACTGTTAGCATATTCGCTTCAAAGAATAGTAGATATTGTACTAGATATGATCAAAGTCTTAAGACGCCATGCTGTGCTTGTAAGTACTTAAAAGAGTTTTGCTATAATGCACCGGTTGCAAATTGTAACTAGTTAAGGAATTTGCTACCGTCAAGAGGGGTGTTAGACCAATCCAAGTCTGTTCATTAACTCAACTCTTATTGTGGGATCTAGTAATAAATTATAGGCTCGTGGTAAGAGACCGACACATACCTGATGGGTACATGTCTTTAGTAGTATTTTAAGTCTTATGGTTGGATTCATGGGACTACGCCCATAGACGATCATAATCTGTCTTGAGCGCGCGAGTGACTAATATAAGGTTGTATAAAGTTGATGTGGTCCAACCTGGTCCTTGTTGATGTGGTCCAACCTGGTCCTTGTTGATGTGGTCCCATCTGAATATAAGGTTGTAGTATTTGCTTTGTTCCCAATATAGTGATTTAGTGTAAATTGCTTGAGGGTGATCTGCTCAGTGGTGTTCTGCGTTTCTTGGTTTAGTTTTATGATTATTCGGTTGAGACTCCTACTTGCAATCAGACAGAGGAAATTTCTCTGACTTAATTTTAAGTCGTCATCGCTCCTTGTATTTTAGTTTCTTATTCATGTCATTATCTTATATAATGTACAACTAAAGGGTAGGATAGAAACTGATCTCATTTCGGATGACAAAAGAACAAGTGACATATATATTGTTAGAACATGAAAACATGAGTAACAAGATTTGTAGCGTAATAATGGCTTCTGTACGCTTTTTTCTACTATTAGAAATTGATATATTATTTATTTATGATAACCTCAAAAAATAATTTACCACTTACATACAATGATATATCTATTATTATGTCGTGATAAATTACTTATTTACCAGTATCATAAATTAGTATATTATTTATTTATCACGTAGGAAAGACATAGAAAAAATTCTTAGAACAAACATGTATAATATATTGAATAAAAGGATTCAACAAAACGAGACTTTATTAAAGTATATAAAAATTTCAATTCAAATAAAAGAGTTAAGGATAAGAGGAATTTGATGAACTCGACGATGCCACTCCAAACTTTCTATCTCAGATATTCAATGCAGCCTTTAGACATTTTATCGAACACTTTCAATGCAATATCATAATAGAATAACCAATAAATAAATTTAGCTAATTTTAAACTCAAAAGCTCAAACCTTGAGAAAATCAAAATAAATTTGAACTTTAACTCTCATATATCAATGTTTAGATCAACAACTTCTGTTGATTGATCTCATAGTCACCTCCAACGCTTTTTTCAATAACATCGGTGCCATCGATTTTACGCCCGCCGCTCACTACCACCTCAACCCTTTTTCCCTTTCGACTAGGCACATGATTTCTTTGCCGAGAATGTTTTTTTTGGGGAAAGCAGCCATGAAAACTCTGTTCACAAGCTATTCGTTTCTAACCCTCCGCTAATCAGAAAGCACAAAATCCAGAATCTTGAAAGAAAAAAAAAATAGGTCACAATTGGAACGAATGTGTGTTTGTTTCCATAAAAATGGGAAGGAAATAATCGATTTTAAATCGGAGAAAATAAACGAAAATATGGAGAAATCGAAGTTATGTTAGCTAAAATCTAGAGAAAATACCTCAAAATCCAAACAAAATAAAATCTAGAAACATTCCCCAAGCTGTTAGTTTCCCAAGAAACAGAGAATTAAGTACATACTCACCTAAATCAAGAAATCAGCTACATCGTTAATCTATTCTGCCATCACTTACATAAGGGTAGATTGGTCAAAGTAACTTTAATACTTTGAAAATGGGATATAAAAATTACAAATTTAAAAAGAGATATAAACTTACATCGGAGTTTAAAAAAGTGCATGCCATATAGTTTTCTGGACGAGGGTTTCTAACACTTTTACTTATAAAAATTCAAAAAAATTATAAAAATAGAGAGGTCAGACTTTTTTCAAATTTTTGTACAATTTTTATTAGAAAAATATCATTTTTTAAATTTTTTTTAAGAAAAATACAATTTTTAAAATAGATACTGATTATTAGTTCTAAAAACTAGTTACGGGTTACAGGTTACTACTTATAAATATTTTTGGTTATTAGTTACCAGTTTTTAGAAATAGGTTACTGGTTATTAGTTACTGTTTAAAAAATGGTATTTTTTGAAAATTTTTAGAAAATGGTGTTGTTCTAATAAAAACTGTACCATACCTTAAAAAAATGCAAACTACTGTATTTTCAATTTTTTTTTTGTTTTTTTTTTGTTTTTTCTGAAAATGGGTTACAATGCCTAATTTCCTCTATCTTCAATTGGGCAACCTAACACGACCTAGCCCAAAAATCATCAGTTGTATGGAATCAAAGCCCAATCTAGAAAATTATTGAACGCTCCCAAACCTAGCCCATGTTATATGTGTCTTTGCCTTGGAAAAATGACATGTTGTACTACTTTTAGAAACATATTGCCAAAATACGACTGAGCCCAATACATTTCTTTTTGTACGACCTTTTTTTTGAAAATAGGCCACATTTTAAATTATAAGTTATGCGGTGGTATTTTAGTAAATAAAACTATCTTTTTGTAAATAACCATTTATAACAAAAAAAAAATATTTAAAATAATTTAAGAATATTGTTGGCTCTGTCGATTAGCATAGTCCATTTTGCCTTTCCCATCATGGAATCAATTCCCAACTCTACAACTTTTTTTCTTTTTTTTTTATCCAGAACTTTTTTTTTCTAGATTTTTTTTTCTTGTTCTCTTATAGTTTCTTTGTTATCTTCTTTATTATTCTTTATTTTTCTTTTTTCATTTTCTCTTTTTAATTTTTTTTTATATCGAACTTTATTACTCTTTTCTTTTTAGCTTTTGTTTTTTTATTTATTTTAAGTCTTTTTCTTTTATTTATTCCTTTTTCATATTTTTTTTGAATTCATTCTTCAAAACTCATTTTCTTTTTCTTTTTCTTTTTTTTAAACTAATATTAGAAGCTAGAAACTATTTTTACTATTGGCTTCCAACTATTGGTTGTGGTTATTAGAATCTAACAGTCAATTAAAAAATAGAAATCAGAAACCAAATTAGTTTCTAGTTCAAACTAATTTAGTTTTCTAAAAAAGAATAAGTTGGTCATTGCTATTCTTGAAATCAAAATCTAAATTAGTATTAAATAGTTTTATGTTGCTTTTATTTCAAAAATATAATTACTAAATTTGAGAACTTGATCATATTCTATAACGTCTTTGTTCAATGCCTCACTCATTCTTGCTAAAGAGCAGTATACAAAAAAGAAACCACAATAGTGTCCAAGAAACTTTTATTATTTCCTGTGATTTGAAAAAGAAACCACAATGATTTCTGTGAAACTTTCGTAGTTTCCTGTGATTTACTCAGCTACAGAGCATTTTGCAAAATAGAAACTATAATAGTTTCTTGGAAACCTTCTTGATTTCCTACAATTTACTTAGCTACAGAGTATTATGCTAAAGGAAACCACAACGATTTCCATAGTTTCTTGTGATTTACTTAGGTACATGACATTTTGCAAAAAAGAAATCATGATAGTTTCCAATGGTTTATTAGAAACCTTCGTAGTTTCCTTTGATTTAGTTAGCTACATGATTTTTTGCAAAAGGGAAACCACAATGGTTTCCAAGAAATATTCGTGGTTTCTTGTGATTTACTTATGTACAGGACATTCTGCTAAAAGAAATCTTTGTGGTTTCTTATAATTTATTTACGTACAGGACATTCTGCTACTAGGAAA
>JXTC01000708.1:34224-55268 GCA_002914845.1 Trema orientale
ATTTCTAAAATTTAGTATTTATTTTAAAAATACTAGTAGTAACTAATCAAGTTACTTGAGATAATCTAGATCTACTTGAGGTAACTAGTCCAATTACCTCAAGTAATTTGATTAGTTACTTTAAGTATCTCATAAATTAGTAAAACATGATATTTTTTCTAAAATATTTTTAAAAATAGTAATTTTTGTACAAATATATGCCTTAAGTAACTTAAGATTGAGATTATGATTATGGTGTAGCGGAAGTATCAACAAGACAATTCCATGACTAGAGGAGAAGAGCTTTCAAAATCAAAATCTGCCTTGGTTACACCGATGACCTTAAGAAATTAACCTCTGTTGTAGCTTTACTAAATGACAATGTTTACGGACAAAAAAACGTCCTAATAGCGAATGAAATAACAACTACTGAAAGCCATGGACGCTGCTGCACAAGGGTCCGAACATATATGACAATTAAAGAGAATAATGAGCTTTTCCAAGACTGCAAAAACATTGTGTTGACAGTGCTACATACGAGACTGGGGTAAGCGCTCGATGGTGCAGTCTTGGAAAAGCTCATTACACAATGGATATTATGGTGCATCGAGCGCTTACCCCGAATCTCTGTAGTACTACAACAGAGATTCGGAACGCGAAATCAAGTCTCGTATGTAGTACTGTTAATGCTTTTCCCGAAGCTGGCGATTTGCGTCGAACGTAGGGCTTGAGTGTGGTTCTCCATGGTGCGGAAATAGTGACCCACAACTGGGGACTGCTCCCAATAACATCTCAGCCGTAAAACATTGAAGATCATCCACCGCCATGACCTTGACACGCACGCATGCATCGAACCACTTCTTTTTCGTCTGTTAATCTGAGGAGAATATCGACCAACAGGTTATTCTCCATGCCATTTCTGTCGTAATGGGACTGCGATTTTCTAACGCGGCACCGTGCAAAAGTCTCGTGACCCTAATTTCCATCATTTTAGTGCTTGTAACATACGTACAAACGACATCATCATTGGAACGAACGACATGTCGTGGAAAAAGAAATTGTTTGATCAAGACGACATTTTGTTTGTATTATATAGCACGCAAACGACATGTCGTGTGGTTTTGATGCATGATCTGAGAAAGAATCAAATGACTGACATTTGTTGTAGCAGCATCACATCTATATAATAGAGTGGCATCACCAAACGTGAAATCAACACATACAACACAAAGTATACAAGACATACATCAAAGAGTAGCAACATATCATACGTAGAGGAATTGAAAGGGGTCAAATAAAAAGGACTATATATGAAACCTGTATTTTTTTTCATTTGCTAATTACATTTAAATTAAGATATTATTAAGTATAATATTTGTAAATGTATGAAATAAAGAAGATTACCACAAAAACAGAACAAACATTTTTATTAACTCAAAATGTAATATTTAAGGAATTTAAGCAATGTTTATTGACCATAATAGACTATAAAGGGAATGGAAATACCCATGAGAACCCAAAATTTGTCAATATAGAGATTTACTCGTCATATAAACCGATGAACTTTTATCATTTGAACGATTATCTAGCATGAAAATAAGTTTA
Source organism: Trema orientale (assembly GCA_002914845.1). Taxonomy (NCBI): domain Eukaryota; kingdom Viridiplantae; phylum Streptophyta; class Magnoliopsida; order Rosales; family Cannabaceae; genus Trema; species Trema orientale. Next base: position 35,809 of record JXTC01000708.1, read on the forward strand.
CTCTTTATTTTCCTCTTATTTTGAGCATTTATGTAATCACCTTATGGATCCTCAAATTCGATTATGCGTATATGTTGATCGGTATTGTGAAATTCAAGCTTGTTCAAGGAAAAATTTAGTAATTCTAAAGTAAATAGTTGAAGGAACTTATCATATTTATTGCATGATATTTTTATAGAAAAAAACAAAGAAAAAAGAAGATACATCAAGGTCTTGTATGTGGTAATTAAAGTTGCAATTAACTGGGGATCTTCGACGTATTCGCATGGACTGCCAAGTCTTCTATGGAAAATACAATTATAAGAATTGACTTGGAATTGTCTAAAGGTAGAAAAATAATAAACGCAAAAAAATATTCTTTGCGCTGCTGGCAGTGCTCAAATAAGTGGAAGTCATGTTAATGTCCTTTCGATGGCTATGAGAATGCAAGGAGTACCTTACAAATTTTGCAAAGCAATATGAAAACGCTTTAAATGATCGATATTAGAAAGAAGCAAATGCAAATTTCGACAACATTTTATACTAATTAAAGCAGTGCTGAAGACGCCATATGGTGGCTCTCAACAAAAATTAATTGATTTTTAAATAAAATTTAATTGAGTCATTCAATTCATCTTTTCTACATATACACATCACATGTTAACCAAAGGCGAAGGGATTTAAACCTTACACCTCCACGTTAAAAGTGAATATAGTTATGAATCAAGTTAAATCTGTTCACATTTGATATAACATTGTGAATTGTGATTAATTTATGCACCAAAACTAACTTCTTTATCCTCCTCCTTCCAGAAAGAACTTTTTCTAAGAGGAACTTCTAAAAAACACTTAATTATATTATTAAATATAGAAAAATTAGTCAACCTTCAGCACTAATAACTTAGTGTTATTCTCCACCGCCGGTATCATATATATATAAAGAATATTTTGTTGCGAGTAAACACGTGTTTATACATTTGGATATCATTGTGTTCACACCTGTTATTTATGACGACACTAATTAAAACATGTCTTATTGTTCAAATCTTCCTAGTATTATGCATCGGAAGGAATACCAAACCATGCAGGCCCATGTTTAAGATGATTACTTAAATTTGGAAATTTTAAAGAAGAATTTAACTGACAAATGCCAATTCCTAAGAAAAGTTACCTGAAACTTGAGAAAAGCGTCATACATTTGAGGTTGAAACCCTTTCTCATCAAGGTTTAAGGATGGCAAAATGTTGACTACTATGAGCTCAACAAAATTGGCTAAAACTCAAAAATTTTTAAGTGTAAAGTTTCTCTTCATTTGCTTTAATATAAAATTATAAATATGAGTGTGTCTATATATATAAAAAATGAATTTATGTTCTTTACTCTTAAAATTTGTCAAAATGTCAAACATCTAGAAGAAAAGATACACAATTTATGCCGTAAAGCCATGAAATTCACAAAGCAAAAAAAGCTACAAACTCTTTAATTTGGCTGTATTTAGAAGTCAATCAAAACAGAAACAAAGTTCTAGTCTCTTAAGCTTGCTATATAATTAGCTAGCATTACCATGTTTTCTTGCCTAATTCATTGACCTTGTGTAATCAGCTCTTCTCATATCCAACTAAGGGCCAGCTTATTATTGTTACGATTTAGAGAAAGTTGGATGCTGAAGCAAAAGCTAGATTTCTCATCTTCTCAAAATTGTTGTAAAAATGATTATAATCTATGCCAATCACTTTTGAAATTTTTTACCAAATAGTCTGCTTCCAAAAACTGTCACGCATCAGTTTAAGAAATAATTTACCAAATACCAATTATAATAGAAATTATTACATAACTGGAATACTAAGCTCTTGAAAGTATCCCAAACTAGTTCTAAAGACAATTAGTATTTGCAAAATTCCCAATCATGAGTTGAGATATTAGTGTTATTATATACTTTGCTATATATGCATTCAAAGATGGAATAAACAAACACTGCATTGTGCTCTCAACAAAATGCCAAATGTTGTTCAAAGTTAATTGACATAAGCACTAACTTCATGCATGAAAACGAAAGTGTCTACCACTCAAGGTGTAACTTTCAAGTAATGCCCTCAACTAATTCAAAACATTGGCCATTGGGGTTGGGCCTAACCAATGTGTGTGCGGCAGATGGGCTTCCTTAGTGAATATGCGGCCGACAAACGTAACATAAAATAAGATTAAAAAATATGCAAAATTGACTTGTTATAGATGGAGAAAAGAATTGTGATGGCTCATGAGAGTTCAAACGTGAGATACCACCTTTAAGAAGTCAGTCAAACAAATCATAAGAATCGTTCCTTGTGAAGAACATTTTGACTCAGATATGGTTTATGTGAGTTAGGACAACATACATTCTCCAAGTTGATTCTTTGGGGGTATCCTTATATCCTTATATTATTTTTGAAAATGACATTCAAAGGTTTGACACTATACTCGTATTGAATGTCGAGTTGAATTGGGTCCACTCTTTTGGTCCGTCCATTTTCGCTTGATGGAGTTAAGTAACAATCAAACTCAAAACTTTTGGCTTATGTGTTCATTGTTTTTTCCAAATCGTCTAACCAAAAATGTGTGTGTGTGTGTGTGTGTGTGTGTGAGAGAGAGAGAGAGAGAGAGAGAGAGAGAGAGAGAGAGAGAGAGAGATATCATTCAAAAACTGAAATAATATTTTCAATTTAATTTATAACTAGAATAGAAATAAAACAAATTAGTAAAATAGTATACTTCATTAGTTTGGCCTTTTTCTGTTAACTAGAGTAGATATTAAATTTCTAAAATGAATTGACATATTGGGTTCTCTGTTCTTTGTTTTTAATTTGGCATCAAGAGAAGTGAATTTTGTATGATCATGGTTCTCCATCACATATACTTTTGTTTCCTCTAATTGGATCAGTCACACTTCCACTCACATAGATGTGGCAAAACTTAAGCTCAGAACAGAGAATTCTTGAAACAAAAACTTTAGCTTAGACACATATCATTTTCGCGCTTTCATGAGAGGGACTACACATCTGCTGCATTATGTGATATAGATTAAAAGGAAGAGCAAACTTAATGAAATAACTGTAGCAAAAAAGTGACTGATGACGAGCACATGGAATGAATAATGGTCAGCCTAGACCCTAGACCAAGTTCATATCATTTTCTGATGTTGATATATGCAGTTGATCTTTTGTTTGTTCATGACTGATAATTTATTTGTTCATGACTAATAATTTATCCAATGAATTATGTACCTTTACCGACTGTTTTGAAGGGATCCTCGCGCTTGTTACTGAAATTACTTTCTTTGCTACCCTCTAGAGTGCAATGCACCATCTAAAAAGTAATTTTTAAGGAACCTGGACACTTGAGTTTTGACCAAGGCTACAAGAGACTACTTGTTACATTCATGCACCTTACTAATTTTTAAGTTTGAAAAGCATTTGTTATCTAAGGTAAGTTTGTTGAGAGCACAATATGACATATCTTGTGGTTGTGGATGATGTGGAGAGTCGAATATCTTTTGATGAATTTGTATAAGTGGGTTCAATTTTGTGTACTTCAATATCCCACGCTGTGGAGTAATTGTGCGGCCATTTATAGAACTTACGGCTCGTTTGGTATGCAGGACTGAATTAGACTAATAATTAGGATTAGATTTGACTGGACTAAGTTAGATTATTTAGTACTGTATTATATTTGGTATAATACAGTACTAGAACATAAATACATAATAAAAATTTTATTAATGTAATAATTTTTTTTATGAAATAAGAAGATAAATATTTCATAAATTGGAGAGAGAAAAGTAAATAATAATTAAATAAAATAAAATATTTTTTATTTTTATTTTTATTTTTAATAATTATTAACATGACAGTGAAATTCACTAGCACTTCTTACCAAAAAGAAGGATTTCCCTCGGATATAGGAGAAAGTGTCAAAAGAGGGATAAGAAAAACAAAGAGAAAGTTGTAATCTAGAAACCTTGCAAATGATCCATCTCTACGTAACAATAATATTTGACTACAGGCTAAGAAAAACAAGAGTAGGTAAGATTACTCATCTAGAATTTATGGTGGACAGTATGTATTTCTTCACTTGCACAATGCACACTACAAAGCACAGCCGCCAAATGTGCTTTTCTCTACTATCATTCACTACTAAGCATTAGAATAATAAGAAACACGACAGAAAATTGGAAAAAATAAGTAATGACTGATTATTGTGAATTGTGAAGAGGAAATGTTAACATTGACAGCTATCCAAATTTCACCAGCAGCCAACTGCTACTTCTGTCTTTTGTATAAATAAAACCATTGATCAATTGGTTTTTAAATCATTATCTAATGGTGGCTGTCATTTTCTCAAATCTCAGCTCTCAAGGCATGACTTTGAACAGAGACGTAGTCACATTGTGGCGAGTGAGGGGCTTGAGCCCACTGAACTTTCTCAAAAAACATATATACATACATGCACAATATATTAAAAAACAGTTATAAGATAAAAAATTTTGTAATCAAACTTATAAGTCCCGCTCAAAAAATTGTCAGTCCCACAAATGTATAAGTGTATGACTAATTTTTACATGTTAGTTTAGATTTTTATTTTCTTCTTTCAAAAAATAATTCCATTTCTTTTTTTTTTTTTTATAAATTTGGTTGACTTTATTAAGTAGAAAAAATTGAAAGGAGATTATCGGCATTACGGAGAGTGACTGCGGTGAGGCCGTTGCTTTGATCTGCTCTCTAGACGGTTGCTCTTCATCAAATCTCATTGCTAGCAACATAGTATCGCTATTGAGAGAAGCAGGCAGTGGTATGTGTCGTTTCTTCCCACGTACTGGGAATGAGGTAGCCCATTCACTTGCTAAATTGGCTATTTCTTGTAATTCTAAGCGTTTTTGAGTGCATGACACCCCTTCCTGTATTGCCAATATAGTGGCATATGACTCTTTGTTTCAGTAATATGATGTTGTTTACTTTCAAAGAAAAAAGAAAAAATTGAAAGGAATATAAATTCATATGCATTATCTTTACCTTAAGTGTTAAATTTAGCCCAATTTATAAATTAAAAAAAAATTAACTATCAAGATTAAAAAGTGGAAACAGTATAACTTCTTCTCTTTTTTTTTTTTTGTCTCCACTGAATATATTTGACTCTCCATCTCTAATGAGTAGTATTTTAGATTAAAAAGATAATATTCTTTGATCTTGCAAAGAAAATGTTTAATATGATAAAAATATATTTTCAAATTAATTCTAATAGTTGCTATTTCTATTATGAAGAGTGTATTTTCTTCTATGAATCTTGTTAAGGATCGACTATATAATCAATTAATGGATGCTCAATAGTTGAATAATAATTTAATGAGAAAGATATCTTCAATGATATTTTTTTTAAGGGATTTTTAATGACTTTGATAATGAAGTTAATTATCATACTTCATTACTATACAATATTCTTAAAGCATGAAATTTTAAATTTTTAAATTTTATTAGTCATTAAATTTTTAGTAGTAATTTACTAGTTATTACCGTTTTTATTTTCTATTAAAAAAAAAGCCCCACATAGGGAAATTCCTGGCTCCATCACTAACTTTGAATGACCATAAAGTTAAGAAATTAAATCAGGTTTTTCTACAGTATCAAGTTTTTACTATATATATAGTAAATGATAAAAATAGAACTGCGACTAAAAGATGGTCGAATAGAGAAGTTTACCAAAAAAAATGGTCAAATGAGGACTATTGATTAGCATAGGACACATGAGGTCTCACTAACGATCCATGTCAATTAACGATTTTGATTGAACAAATGTGTCTATCTTTAGTTATGCATGTGGGAATATCACATTTAACATCATGTGAGAAACTTAAAACGAATTATATCTACAATATACATACCAGAATGAAGTTCAATCTTGGACTTGAATACGCAGTTCATAGCATGATTTGTATCTAGTTCCGCACATTAGTTCCCATAAGACAAACACGAACAACTCTACTACAAGACTTCAAACGAAGATTTTAGCACAAGCTTGTTTATGATTAATTTCTTTCATTTTAGTCTGACCGAAGAAACTACAGCCTCTCATCTTTTGGTCAGCTTCATTCAAATCAAAAGAGGCACTGTTTTCTTTTCCAAAAAAAAGAGGCACTGTTTTTGTTTTTTCATATAATTTTCAGCTTATTATACATGTTTTTCAATATCTTGTTTATTGTTCTCTTCTTTATTTCATCAGCTGTGGCACGAAATAATATATTTTAACCTCATGGAAAAGGCTGATAAACAAACCTAGTGAGGACAAAATGAGTAAGTAAGATTATAGCTGTAATATTTATCTAAGGGATTGGAAGGGACAAGAAGACATTGATTAAAGTGGAATAAAAATGGGATAGGGAACATGATAAGAATAATATATATTCATAATTTTATAGGTTATGAGCATCCTAAATCAACTTTGTACCCTACCAACCCCTCTAACCACATTTCTTTTATCTCAAATTGCATGATGATCTTCTAAAAAAAATTGTATGATGATGACGATGGCTAGTATCCTAACGTGGCAACGCCACCTATGTCCTTAGGCCTAGTGGCATTGATCCCACTTGCCAAATTCCGATTCGCCAGCCCTCAATCCCCGGCCGGCCAATCACAATGCTTGAGAGGGCGCTGACCTGGCAATCCATGTGTCAATAGAAGAATCAATGATTTTACGTGCACATGACCATGGAAAGTGTAGTGAATCCCTTTTTCACCGCCCTTGGGTTCCCTAAAATGACACATGTTTGATGATTGAGTTAGCATTTTCTTTTTTTACTGCTAAAGTGAGTCTGCATTCCACAATAGAAGCACCATATGGACATAAGAGAGGCCCCGTACTGTTTTTAAGTGGTGCTCTTCCACATTATCATTGCCAGATTAATGCAAAGTCTTGGATTTCTTTATTAGTGGTCGGTCTCCTTCTAGAAACACATTAATCAAAAATTAGGTTTTTCACCATGAAGAGGAGACTTTGCTAGTACTAGAGTTCACACTCGTTGACATAAAAAAGAGTATTTTGAGGCAAAAACACCCATTCATAAAATAAATGTATATAAATGCAACCATTACATTTACCTTTATCTACCATTATAATTGTGACAAGAATAACTTTGTACCTTGATTATTAGGACACGCTCGAATGCGACAAACACAAGTCACCATGCCATCCAAAGCGTGGTTTTCATGCGACAAATACAAGTCACCATGCCATCGAAAGTGTGGTTTTTATCATGCTGTTGCTGGCCATCGTATTATAATATGCCTTTTTCAAATTTCAACGAATCTTTAATAGATCCTTCGTTCTTTTTCTCTTTGGCTTAGAGTTCTTGTAGCTCTAGCGGCCACAAAGATTTCTTCTACTAGAGAGAATTTGGTTGGACTAGTAGTCTCAAGTACTGTCAATTAAAACTAAACCAGACCCCTTGTTGAAAATGAATAACACGTATTTTGACAAGTATTTTGACATGGTATCCGAGTAAGTTATCCTACATGAGAAAAGTCAAAAACGCAGTCAATATTTTTCGTGAATCTTTTAACCCGAAGATGATGAGAAACTCCTATTCGAGCATGGAGCATTGCTATATGTTGTCACTTTCGACTAGTTTCACATAACAATTTTCTAAACACACCAGATTTTTTCCTGAGAGTTTTCTTTAATATATAAGTTAGTCTTAGTAACTATTATGGTCCGACATGACAAAACAAACATGACAGCCAGCTCAGAATCGGGATCTTATCTCACATACTACAATACAAGGCTTAAATCTTCGAGACAAGTCACGACCATTGTCTCCATACAACATATATATCTAGATTTCAACCAACTGTGTTGACTTTTTCAGGACAACAAGAACTATACTAGCTACAATAGTATAGAGTCTTCAGAACTTGATCTAAAGCCGTTATATCAAAGTGAATAACAACAGAGAGATGATTCCTTTGGATTTTGGAAGCTGCGGATTTTCAATTGATGCTCACAAACAAGTTGCAGCCGAAAAAAACGAAAAAGAAAGAGAAAAAACAAATAAACAAGAGAATCACTCAAACTTGTCCGTTTGCGGGGAAGTAAAGGGCTCATAGCAGTAGCAGTGAGAGTAAGCAATAGATGGGCAAAAGGAGTCTTTCAGTGCTTCCTCCATGCCATCATCCCCACGTTGAGTCTTCTCTTCTTTTTTTCCATTAGCTCAAAGTGAAGGAAAGGTCCCCAACATAACCAATCATAGCTCTTTGGTCTTTTCCCCCACAAAGCACACAAAGCAGTCGAAATTCACGTGCCACGTGGACCCGTCAGAAGACCCCACAAGTCCATCTCAATCCCCCACTGAAAATGAATCAAAGGAGAGGCCACAAGTCCTCTCATCCGATCTGAAAGTAGATACGCTATGTTTACATTCCGACAGCAATGGGGTTCAGGGAAAACAGACTCATCATTCCTGTAAGTAAGACAGAGAGTATGGAAAGAGGAGGCAGAGGAATACTACACCCTCGTGGCCAAAAGCACTTAGCATTTCTTACCAAAAATGGGAAAGCATCCTTAACAAGGTCTATCATCAATATTTTTCAAAACATGTTTGTCCTTGATGGAAAAGAAAGGTGGGGTTTGTGGTTGTAACTGTTACAAAAAGTGCAAAGATTTTCACAATCTTCTTTTCTTGTGACTTTTTTTATTTTCCTTTTCTTTTTTCTTTCTACTCCTCAACTTGGCAATATGTGTGATGGCTTCAGCTAAACAAAAGACCCCCCAAAAAGAAAGAACTAAAAAGAAAATCCTAAAAACTCTTCCACCAAAGTAGGCAGTCTTCATACGGATTCTCATGACTGCAGTTAGGTTGACTCATCCACCCAAAATCTTCACCTTTAAATTCACTCCTCAACCCCTTCTTTTTCTTCGCTCTTCTACACCACTCCTGCTCCTCCTGCCTCTATTTTTCGGCTTACAAAAAACCAATAGTACTAATAAGATTAAACTTGTTTCATCCTCAACTTTTCTACCCAAAAATCTCCTAACTGAAAAGGGAAAGGAAAAAATGAGATACACTTCAGCTAACTTCCTTAAACAGAGGAACATCTTTTTCATTAGAGGCTTTATCATCTTACTCTTTACAAGCCTAACCGTTAAAATAAACCTTTGTTTCTCCAACACCCTTCCACTGAAAACACTTGAGCTTGATGGCCATTTCAATTTTGATGAAGTTCATCATGCAGCCAAGGATTTTGGTAATAGGTTTCAGTTTCTCCCTGCAGCAGTACTACATCCAAAATCTGTTTTTGATATAGCCATTACTGTAAGGCATATTTGGCAAATGGGTACTAGTTCAGAGCTCACAGTTGCAGCCAGAGGCCATGGTCACTCTCTCCAGGGCCAGTCACAAGCCCACAGAGGAGTGGTCATCAACATGGAATCTCTCAAGAACTCTGCTATGCAGATTCACACAGGAAAGTTCCCGTATGTCGATGTTTATGGCGGCGAGTTATGGATAAATGTCCTGCATGAGACCTTGAAATTTGGTTTAGCGCCAAAATCATGGACTGACTATCTGCACCTGACCGTTGGCGGCACTCTTTCGAACGCTGGGATCAGCGGACAGGCATTTCGGCATGGTCCCCAGATCAGCAATGTCCATCAGCTGGAGGTTGTTACAGGTTTGTTGAAAAAATAGTGGTGATGAAAAAACCAATCCTTTGGTGACTATTGCCAGGTCAAGGGTCAGACGTGGAAAGACAACACGGAAGTTATTCATGTAATGATAACTTCTGCGTTGTATCTTCTAATTTAAAAAATATATTCAAATTGAATGGTCTGGACTTGACCCTGGTCTCTTGGAAAATGCCCAAGTCAAAAGGCACAATTAAGTTGCAAACAACCTTATCTATTATTGCTTTCTTAGCTCTTGATGCTCACTAATGATTGGTTGAAAATGCGTGCAGGTAAAGGAGACGTGGTAAATTGTTCAAAGGAAGAGAACGGCGACCTATTTCACAGTGTTCTTGGAGGACTCGGTCAATTTGGCATCATAACACGAGCAAGAATATCGTTGGAACCAGCTCCTGCAATGGTAATAGCATATCATCATCTTCATTTTGGTTAATAGAAAAGTTCAAAAATAAGCTCTCAAATGTAATAGAAAGTAACCAATCATTATAATTCAACCACTACTTTTAACAGGTCAAATGGATTAGAGTACTCTACTCAGATTTTGCAACATTTACGCGAGACCAGGAGCGTTTAATATCTGCAGAAAATATGTTCGATTATATTGAAGGATTTGTGATAATAAACAAGACAGGCCTCCTAAACAACTGGAGATCGTCTTTCAATCCCCAGGATCCAGCTCAGGCAAGCCAGTTCAACTCAGATGGAAAAACTCTTTTCTGCCTAGAATTGGCCAAGTACTTCAACCTGGACAAGACAGAAACGGTAAATCAGGTGAGCCTGCAGGGCATGGAGTGGCCCAATTCCAGTTCTAGATTTCTTAGTGAATAAGAAAATATTACTAAGGAAACAGAACACATAAAATGGCACTCATTCATATTCTGCTCTGACATGCAGGAAGTGGAAAAAATGTTGGCTCAACTAAGCTATATCCCCTCAACACTCTTCATGTCAGAAGTTACTTATGTGGATTTCCTAGACAGGGTTCATGTATCTGAAGTCAAATTACGCTCAAAAGGCTTGTGGGAAGTTCCACATCCATGGCTGAATCTTCTCATACCAAAAAGCAAAATCCATATTTTTGCTGAAGAGGTTTTTGGCAATATCCTTACTCAGACAAGCAATGGTCCAGTCCTCATCTACCCAGTCAACAAATCAAAGTAACAATTTTTAAAAAATCAACTAATATTCTCTTAGCCTTCCCCACGTCTTTGTCTTAATTGGTTTATTGATTCTGATTATAGGTGGGACAACAGAACATCTGTAGTTATCCCAGAAGAAGATATCTTCTACTTAGTGGCATTCCTTAGCTCTGCTGTTCCCTCTTCCACAGGAACTGATGGCTTAGAACATATTTTAACTCAGAACAAAAGAATTCTGGAGTTTTGTGAAACCGCCCATCTTGGGGTAAAGCAGTACCTGCCCCATTATGCCACTCAGGAAGAATGGCGAGCCCACTTCGGGCCACGCTGGGAAGTTTTTGCGCAGAGAAAATCTGCTTATGATCCTTTGGCCATATTTGCTCCTGGCCAAAGAATATTTCAAAAAGGCAACAGTATACACTTCTCATGACAATGGCCACAGGCTTAGACTTTAAAAAAGAAGAAAGAAGAGGGACCTTGGTGGGCTGTGGTTAGCCGCAAACACTGTAAACGAATAATTATTATATTCACGTGCCTTTCTCAAGATCCTTTTGTGTCATGAGGAGGCTGCAGTTGGGCTAGTTGAGATTTTGTAAAGGTGTCAAGTATCAATCATAGTGGGAAAAGGGACTGGAGAACAGCCGTCCTTCCTAGAGAGGATGTATATACTACATATATCAGTTTTATAAAGTTGAAGATCAAATATTAATATGATGAATCTAATCTTTCAAACCGACACAATATAATAATATAATTCTCCTGATCAAAGATACAGTAGACAACCACACTCAGTTCAAGCTTCAATTTAGTAAAAAAGATTCAGAGCAAAGCTATGGACCACATACACAAGAAGAATCCTACGTATTTTTGAGACTTCTAAGAAATTTATCAATATCACCTTGCCATTAAGCCGATATGCAATTGTCAGACAATTGCATTTTTTTTGATAATCTGATGTAGAATCCAGTTTTGATACTGTGGCAAAAAGCAACTTCAAAATATCTGACAACTGGAATGAATATTTAGGGGCTCAAACTGAAAAGAGGCCTCCATGTTACTTTCTCCTAATGTGATCATCAAAAAGATGCAATGGACAGTGAAATGTTCGCTTTTGCTAACTAGCATCCATGGTACTTTAAACCCAATTAACCTGCAACCATAGAGTTTCCATACATCAGTGCACTATCTAAACCTGGTAATTCAGCATGATCTTCATTCTTCTATGAGAAGCAATGCCAAATTGTCCTCCTTTAAGTAGAATTCATAATTCATAATATGAGAGTGTTTGAGAGAACAGAAGATAAGAATTCAGAATACTGGAAAGAGGAAAAACTGACAATATCAAAGAAGCAATCGAGTATTGTTCACAACACTAATAAGTCCTTAACTTCACTGGAACTAAAAGCTGCCAAAAAAGTAGAAGAAATCTTCTTCTTTGAAATCCTTCAATGGAAAATTGTGAAGTTTCCTATAAGATAACCAACAAAGAAGGATATTATAATGAATTATTGAAGAGTCTAAACAAGTATTATTAGCAGAAATCATTTAGCTAAACAAAAGGGAACAGCTTAACCCTCTCTCTATGTACATATCATTATTGTTCCTTTTATAGCGCTTCAACAAGCATCTTAATCAAATAACCAAACATGGATTCAACAAAAGCCTGATGTACTTCTGTTTTGCTAGTAGTCTTTGTGCTTTTGTGGTATTGCTGCATTCTGTGGATGACATTTGTTATCCCTGCCTTGTCAACTAACTTTTATTAGCTTAATCTTTCTTATTTTAATCCAACTTTTGAACATCCAATAAGGATCAAACAAGCAACTAACTCAAAAAGGAAAATCCTTTTTTCTGTTCAAGAGATTTGTGGCATCTATGTCAGAACTGTGTGCATTCACTTGCTGAAACAGTTCATATATACTGGTGTCACATACCAAGTTAAAAAGTCCTTATTGCACAACTGGCCATCATCATGATTCCAAAAGGCAATAATTCATGATATTGCCTCTGGCTCTGAAGTGACCTAAATTTCAAGCAACTCTTTATAGGCTATAACCCATATCATGAGGTGAAGCTCTGGTTTTTCTTTGAAGAATATGAACCATTGCTTGAGAATATCACTGGAAATGGAACATATCTCAAATTGTGCATGTAGGTCACGGAAATGACATTAGCCACGTAAATTTCCAGCTTTTCTTTGAACCATTTGTGCTACTGACACTGTTTTATTACATTTAAATAGTGTAAAAGAAACAACGAATGTAATAGGTAATAGTCATTCTTCTCAACTACTTATCGGTTTAAGAACTTTTATGCTTAAGTACACATGAAGGAGAAAAAGTGTCTTCAGGATGTCAAGTGGGCAAGAAGTAAAATAAATGAAAAAACAAACTGAGACACAGAAAAACAATCAGTCTTTAAAGGCAGTCCTTACATAAGGTGGCTGAATTTAGACACCAGAATCTCAAGAAAAAACACGCCAAAAGATAGTCTGATTTTAAATATTCGGTTGCCCAACTACAAATTCTGTTAAACTTCTTGTCTCTCCAGTGACAATGTCAAAGAAACTGTTCAAAAAATCAGATCTTTCTGTCAAACACACTTAAGGTTCATATATTACTATAGTGCAAGATAGATCTTATGGTGTTGATATTTTGGAACACATTATTCATGAGAAGAATCTAAGAATGAGAGAAAACCTATAACCTTACTCAGAGCTGTGATCAATGTGCAGAAAAAGCTCCAATGCAGCACAGATCACAATCCAATTGTCAGTGGAATATGCGCATCTAGTGTGCCAAGCATAGTAATTAAAGTTTTTGACAACGACTTCAATCTGGTCAAGATTTCTATAATTGATGGCTGACAACTTAAGTGCTCATTCTTATTTAGAGTCAGGTTATTGAACAGATGATTCACAATGAACCTAGAATGAAGAAGTATCAAAAAAGAGTACCATTTCGTGAAACAAATTAATAAGAGAAAATAATTACTCAACACTTTTTCAATGTTACTTCTTACATGACACAAGCAAAGAATGTTGGAAAATCATACATCGAAGGAGAGGTCCATCTTCTGACAAAAGCACCTCGTTTTTATATAACACAGTGTAAGATTGACCAGGGGTATGGATACTGATGAAATAATTATTCATGAGAAGAATCTAAGAAAAGAGAGCAATGTTGTCATTTCCCACAAAACTTGAGAATCTCCAGCACTTTTGTCAGAACCTAAGCATTGTCGGCAAGGAGGAAAATAGCTCCTTTTGGGACACATCACAATCCAGCTAGTGTGGAATACGGGCTTCAAGTATGCCACATATGCAAAATTTGAAGTTCCACAGAGACATGTACCTGTTCAAGATTCCCATAATGAATTGGATGCCCCCCCAACCCACCACCCTCTTCCTTTCCAATATTTACCATATGCTTCGAGCAGATACTAAGAAGACTAAAATTCTAACCATATGCTCCTGAAATATTAATCTTATTTGGGTAAACATCATGCATTCTACCATCTTGTTTAAAATTTTCAGTTTACAGTAAATGAGTACTGTAAATCAAATAATGTAGTCATAATGAGAGAAAGTGTTTTTGCATATTGCATTGAATTTGAATGTAATTTTCTTAAATGCCATGCCGCATAAAAAGTATTTCCACTACTCGGAACAATGTTTTAAGTTTATAAATTATTTTCTTACTGTATTTTTTGGATTCCACAGGACTTCCAATCAACAAAACTTCCATTGAAGCATGCTTCTTCACTAATGTCTTGCAAGTTTAAGCTGAATAGAAATTTGTTTCAACTGTGATTAAAATATGAAAACGTTCCCACAGATGTAGAAAGATATTAGAATAGGCACAAACCAAATCGAGCACTTCAATACTTCAAAGTGACCTATAAACTCCAACAATTTTGTGAGATTCAAATAAACCATAGGAAATGAAAGCCCATGGGGTTCAACATGTTGAAAATTGAATTCACGAACAGTATCAACTTAGCCTGTATCATTTATGGGCTGGTTTCAGGCTTTTTAACATCCCATGCCATGTATCATCGAACAAAAGGAACAAATCTAAGATCATATTTGGTACATTATATAAGGACTATGTATTGTATTAATTAAACATAATATTATGTTTGGTAGTACTTTTATATTGTATTGTTTAATACGACTTCAAAATTTAATACAATACGGAGAGTATTATCTTTTTGTATTGTAATATTGTACTTAATAGTGCTTTTGTATTATATTATTTAATACGATATCAAAATTTAATATAATACGGAGAGTATTATCTAATACAGAATAAAAGATCTGTATTACACTGTATTACATAATTTTAATTTTAACGCAGTATTGTACAATACCGACTCTCCTTACTTTTTCTGTTCTTAATTATTCTCTCGTCACTTTCTCTCTCACATCACTTTATCCCTTGGTATTTTTCTAAATAAATTCTAATAGTGGTAATTTTTTTGTAAATTTATATCTAAAAGTGATTTTATCGTAAATAAATTTTTAAAAATGATAATTTTACAATTAGTAATTTTTTAAATATTTTTAAAAATAGTATTTTTCTAAATTAATTTTTAAAAATAATATTTTTCAAAATTAACTTTTTTATAAAATATTTTAATACACGTAAAATCAAACATAATATTATAATAGAATAATACAATACAACCCAATATAATACAATACAACACGCGCGAACCAAACTCTGGATACTATAATAGCAAGTAAAAAGGGACACAATTAGAGGCATACAGCTGCATACACCATGTTAAGTCCTATGGACGGAGATTATGCAATACATGCTAAACATTTCATAAACTAACAACTAATCAAACTCCTTACAACTATGTTCACTAGTGTATGCAGATTGATCATTCAACCCAAACCCAAAATCAGAAAGGTCAAAAAAATTAAAAAATAAATAAATAAATAGTAAGATGCAGTACAAAATGAAGCCAACAGTACACAACCAAAAACAGAGAATATCAAAGAAGTTAATGAGTACCTTTTGTACAGTCGTTGTTCCTGTCCAAAAAGCAGTGAAAGAATGAGTTGAATGAAAACCAGAACCAGAACCGAGAGTGGAAGGAAGTTATTATAAGTAAAATAAGTCCTAAATTCACCCCCTCAGAATCTTGATGCCAATCGAATCAGAGATTTTGTTCTGCCAAAACAGTAAAACCATTGAGCTACATATCCAGATCATGATACTGCCAAAACCCAGTTGCCTTTAGAGAAAGCGCTATCCTATTGTAAAGATGAACTGAAGACGCATACAAATTCTTGACCTTAAAGACATTGTCAACCAATAATCCCCTCACCACAATTTTATCAGAACCCCATCTATTCTCTAGCTCTGTTGACCAAATGAATTGAAAGGTATTTCATCAACACCATCTCAGCTCGACTGATAAGTACAGACATAAAATACCTAATCTCCATGAACAGCTACAAATATTAAACTCCAGTCATATAGAACATTATCTTGTTTCAGTATAAGAATATAAAAATACTATCTTTACCCCCATTTGAGCAAAATCAGCCATAACCCATAGATAAGAAACTGCCATAGATAAAGCTCTAGTAGCACAATCTAAAACATGAAGAGATCTGGACAAGAATAGAAGCACACTTTAGTACTTATGTCCAGCTGACACCTCGCAACGGAGCATTAGAGATGTACTTATTTATTTTATTTTATTTTTTCGTTCTTAAATTATTCATTATGAGGGCTGAGGCCATTATTATCTCTTTCCTTTTCATTTTAATTTTAATTTTTGCAAAATATTGGGCTAATTTTTCCTTTGTAATTTAATTTCAAAAGTTCTGCCTTGGTACTTTCTTTTCGAAAAAAGAAAAAAGAAAGAAACTCTGATGTTACTTGATTCAGTGAACAAAATAGTTTATGTTTTGATCCTAAATTCTAATCAATAGACAATTTTCAAAAAAAGGAAAATTAGTTTTATTGTTGAATTGAAAGAGGAAATGGAGATCTATTATCAAACCAATGCAGATAATCAGGGAGTGAAAATCAGAAACAGGACAAGAACGGTAAAAATGGCTATCCAACCAGAAAGGAAGAGCATTTAGCTATTAATGTTTCACAACTGAAACAACGTTTTGTTGACACGCACCATGTCAGCTACCGAGTTATTTAACACCTGTCCAGTGTCCGCACTCCAACATCAACAGTTTTAGTCTATATTCTATATAGCTATTTTATGTTTCACAACTGAAACAATATTTTGTTGACACGCACCATGTCAACTGCAGAGTTATTTAACACCTGTCCAGTGTCCACACTCCAACATCAATATCAACATTTAGTCTATATCTGTATCATACAGAACCTCTAAAAGTCGCGCTGGTTTGACCAAATTGTATTACACGCCTAAATCCCTCCAATCAATTCGGTGATGATGGGTGGAACAAATGCATCCTTCACATACGAGGCTTCAGGTCTGCTCTCAGGATTCTTGTCTAGCAGCCTCTTCAAGAGTTGCTTCATGTTGTCTCCAGTTTCCATTCTATCGACCACGGTTTCCATGTTTCCTCCTCGTAGCTTCTTTAGAGTTTCACACCTTTCCATGTCAGTCTTCATTTCAACCAACACTTCGTAGAATATGATACCAAGGCTGAACATGTCAGCCTTGGTAGACGCTATAAACTCTCCCTTCTCTTCCTTATCTTCTTCTGCTATCACTTCTGGCGCCAAGTACAGCACCTTACCACCACCAATTTTTGGGCTCCTTTCTCCGATGTACTTTGCTGAAATGCAAAAACACAATTAGCTTTTAAAATAGAGAATCATACAAGAATGATTTAATATGAAGTCTTTACCTATCCCAAAGTCACCAATTCGAACAGTGTCGTCTTTGTCCAATAATATGTTGTCACGCGCCAAATCCAAGTGGACAATTTCTTTGCCATGTATATAGGCCACTCCCTCTATAATCTGAGTGATTACTTGAATGGCAAGGACGGGATTGCTCCTAAGCCTATCCAATTCAGATTCGAGGGCTTTGGGGCAATACGACATCTGTATATAGAGGCAAGGACCCTCTTTCGACTCACCACATTTTTCCTCTGCTCCCTCTTGACTCTTCCCATAATCTTCATCTTTCTCTTCATAACCCTCCAAATGGCACTCAGGCCAAGCTGAATAGTACCGGACGACATTAGGATGGTCCAATTGCGCCAAGATGTGTACTTCCCTGTAAAATTGAGCAAACTATGAAACAAAAAAGAAGACAAACAAGAATCTAGCAAGTTTCTTAACAATTCTAGCTATGCCAGGATGGTGAAAGAATTTGTCTTAGTGTAGAATCACAATCATATAAATAACATACTAGAAACTTTGCAGCATACCTAATAATTTGGCCAAACTCATATAGCTCATCGTCAACCTCTGCCTCTATATCTGCAGCTTCTCCTTCTATAGCACCACGCTGGAAAACAACTGGAATTTTCGCTATTTTTTTGACAGCATACTCTCTTCCATCGAGCTTATTCTTACACAAACTTACAGAGCCATAGCCTCCGGAACCTACCAATTTTTCACAAATGAAATTTAAACACAAAACATTCTCAGTAAATGTTCGTGATCACCTTATATACAATTATACAAACATACATATATATATTTATATACAGAGAGCGAGAGAGAGGAAACAGAATTACCTATAAGTTCTTGCTCTTCAAATTCAGTAAGGAACCTCGAGAAAGTTCCATCAGTTTTCGAGTATTTAATATGAAGAATCAGCTTTCCAGATTTCGGACATTTAAGTGTCCGCAGCACTGAAAGGCATTCAAACATCCTTTATAATCCATTAATTATTAATTACAAGCCCAACAACAAGAAGTTAATTATAGGTTTCGTAATCATATTCCACTGATTCAAAGGGCATATCAAACTCATATTTTGTTATGAAAGCACCTTTATAATCAATTTTGCAAGAACAATCAATATCATCCATGGATTCAGAGCTAATTATTAATTACAAGCCCAACAACAAGAAGTTAATTGCAGGTTTCCTAATCATATTCCACTGATTCAAAGCACATATCAAACTCATATTTTGTTATGAAAGCACCTTTATAATCAACTTTGCAAGAACAATCAATATCATCCAAGACACATGGCACATTTATATTACATGCACAACAAGGTATTTTTATAATCGGTATGACACATTGATTCAAGCACATATATGAAAAATTCAAGTCATCAGCAACAAATCCAAGCACAGTTCATCGAGTAATCAAAATGCACGATTATTCAGAAGAAATTATTGCTGAAAATATATATAATATATATATATATATTATGCTTTTATAATGGATATGATACATTGATTCAAGCATATATATGAAAAACACAAGTCATCAACAACAAATCCAAGCACATTTAATTCATCGAGTAATCAAAATGCACGATTATTCGAAAGAAACAATTGCCGAAAACATATATATATAGATACATACATATATTATTATGTACGATTCAGTCTGGAGAGTAAATGATCAATGAAAAGGAAACAAGAGAGAAAGAGCAATCAATATCATCCATGGATTCAGAGCACATATATATCTAAGACACATGGCACATTTATATT
>JXTC01000708.1:83310-94989 GCA_002914845.1 Trema orientale
GGAACTTCCCAATGTGTGTATTGTTTTTGTTAAAGGCTTTGCATATCTAAATTTGTTTGGTAGGCAAAACTTCTCCAGACAGGCTAAATCCACAATTAATTTTTGGCTCTACAACATTGCAGCTTCCTGTGGCAATGAAAGATCCATCTTTCAGTAACTTGAATACTATCTAAATGAAAATCTAGCTTTATGTGTCATTTGTGAATTTTAACTTTGTGAGGAAATGTATGCTTTATGCTCACCATATGCTCAATATCAAATTTTCCACAGGTGCCGAGGAATTTTGGAAGAGACTGGGTACCGGTCGTCTGTCGTCCACATGAGTCAAATAATTCCAAACATATTTAATCTAGGGGGGGAAAAAAAACATTTTAAGGGCAAGAGAATTTCTCTAATACAATTTTACAATTTTGCCACTCCGTGTTTGGATTGCATTTTGTGGGACTATTTTACGGGCCTGTTTAGGATATTTTTTACTAAAGTATAAAAGATCTTCCTAATAAAGATGGTAGGTCCATGTTTCTTTAAAAAAATCTTCTAAAAATTCATCTAACACTCCTAAAAGATCTTTGGAGCCCAAAAAGATCTTTGAATGCTGTGCCAAATGAGTCCACGGAAAACTAATTTTTTCAGGATACTGTATTTATGTTTTCTTTTTTTTTTTCCCCTTTAAACTGTCCAAAACCATTAAGACTACTTAGAGACTCTTTTTTTTTTTTTTTAATACGAAGAGTCATTCGTTGAAGATGAGCAAAAGTTAAAAGTACAGGAAGGTAGTTCTCAGGAAAAAACAAGAAACTTATCGAAATTACAAACTCAAACAAAAGCATAAACATAAAGAAAAGGAAATCTTCTAAGCAAAGAACTGGAACATAAAACGAGCACAGAAAACAAAACGATAAACTAGCAAGTATCCTTGCACCAAATATTAGTTGGCATAGCTGAAAGGTTAATAATGCCTTCGATGTTTTCGTCCGAACACCAAGCGGCCAGATTATGGGCTTCAGAATTTGCTTCTCTAGGAACTAGAGCCGTCTACCACATACTGATTAGGTGCAGCTGCTCTTGGCAGTCTAAAAGAATTCTCCAGTCCACCTCCTTCATGACCCTCAGGATGTCATTATGAGATGCTGCACAATCACCTTCAAAAATGACATTCTGGATCGAGATTAAACTCAATAGAACCTCTCTAATATTGGCTAAGAGTGCCACTGCTTCCACTTGAGCTGGGTTAATGAACTCCACCTATTCTGCGAAAGCTATAATCGGTTCCCCCTTATCATTGCGAACCATCACAGCAGCCACTGAGATGGAGTTCCTTAGGCAAACATCACTGTTGATTTTCAGCCATCCTATTGGAGAGGGGGATCCATCTTGAGTTGGTCAAAACAGAGATCCTTGAAAAGGCCTCTTTGAACTCCTTAAACTGCAATAGCACATCTCTATGAAGATGGAAGATATCCAATTTTTTCCTTTCAAAGCAGACGCTATTTCTTGATTTCCAAATCATCTCCAACAGAATTGAAGTGTAAAGAAGCATCTGGGGCTCTCTGCCAAGGACAAGGTCACTGGAGATAGATTCTAGAAAATCCGTACAGGATGCAAGCGTAAAATTACTCATTCTAAAGGTCGAGGGGGACATAAACCATAAAGGTTGGATCATGGGACAGAGGACGAATAAATGCATTGTTGACAATCTAGAGCTTGGTTGTAAAACTGGCACAGAGTATACGGTATATCCATGCGACGGCCTAGGACCTCTCGCACCGGTAGAGTGTCTTGAATAATAGACCAACAGAGGAGTTTATGTCGTTGGTGGATCTTTGCATGCCACATCCTCTTTAAGATTCTCTTAAACTAGTCTGAACATCCAAATCTACTCTTTTAATCCTCAAAATAACCAGACTTCAGTGAGAAGATAGAGTTTGGAGCTGGTAGCCAAGCCCAAGAGTCTAGATTTGTCGGATTAATTTCACATCCGAGGCCATGAAGGTTCGTCGCAGTTTTTGCAGGTCCCACCTGGGCCCAGGCGATATAAAATCCTTCACCAAAGCAAAACTAGGGTCGGTTCAATCACCGGTATCAGTTTTAGTTGTGGGTGGCCCGGGACCCAGGGATCCCACCAGATGTTGATCGTGACTCCATCTCCGACAATCTTGCATGCATCTTTTGCCACTAAGTCTCTTACCCCCACCAGGTGTTTCCAAAATCAGGAGTCATCCGATTTACTTGTTGCTTCCAGAAAGTTTCCCCATCTCAAATACTTACTACATATAATTTTAGCCCACAAGGCCGTGTAATTAGTCAGAAGAAGCTAACCCCATTTCGCCAAGAAGGCCCTATTGAAGTCAGCTAACCTTTGAATTCCCAATCCACTCCTATTTTAGGTCTGCAAAAGGAGTCCCAGGACTTCAAAGCCATTTTTTACCTCCGTTAGGATTGGTACCCCACCAAAAATGTCTGAACTTTTTTGTCAATCGCTGAGCAAGTAGCGATGATGGGCACTTTAGTAGTCATCATTCCATATAACAGCATAGCCTGACCAACTGAAGTGATAAGAGTCAATCTTCCTGCTTTTGAAAGTACTATAGGCCCCGTTTGGTTCGCCTATTTGAATGTGTGTATTTGAATGAAAATTGTAGAATGGGTTATAATTGGAATGGAAGACATTTGAATGGAAAAAATAATGGAATGGGTTATAATTAGAATGGGAGTATTGGAATGGACCATTCAAAAACACCTCTCCCCTTCCATTCTCATCCAAGACACAAAAATCCATTCAAATAGTTGATGTGACTGATGAACCATTTGAATGGAAAAACTGAATTGTTGAAACAAACACTCATTCCAAAAGATCATTTGAATGGAAAATTTAGAGTTGTTGAAACAAACACCCATTCAAATAGATTTTTCATTCCAATGGAATGGAATGGGCGAACCAAACGGCACCTTAGCTTTCCAGCCTTCCAGTTTTTCATGAACCCAGTCCACCAAGTATTGCCAATCTTTAACTGTCGATTTGGTACTGAATAGCGGGAGGCCTATATATTTGGCTAGGGATGTCAACGGGACGGGGTGGAATCGGTTTGGTGTTTATCATTCCCATCCCTATTATTATTTCACTATACCATTCCTGCATCATTCACCATTTAATTCGGTGAGACAATTTCGGGGAATCCCCATCGGGGATCAGTTTTCCCATTAATATGTCGGGGTTCCCATTTGGAATCGTCATCTTGAATAAATTAAACAGTCCTATGTTAGTCCAAATCTTTTAAAAGTCTAAATACATCGAAAAAAATCAAAATTAAAGTTAACTTCATTAAAAATTCCAATTTTAGACCTAAATAACCAAAAAATACATTCAAATAAAACTTTTAACATATTAGAATTATCAAATGTAAAATATTTAATACCAAAATCATATAGTATATCATTCATTCATAAAGCTAACAAAATCCCAAATAACTCAAACAATATCAGTATATGACTATATATTATTAGATTTTTTTTTTTAAAAAAAATCTACTTGAATCACTATTATATAAAAAAATAGAAATTAACTTATGTATAATCGGGGCGAGATCGGTGCGGGGCACTCAATCCCAAGTCCGCTCTGCCCCGCTAAATATTAAACAGGGAATCCCTGCCCCATGCCCCACACCATTTATAACGATGAAAGCCCACTCCATTCGGGTCGGTGCACTGCAGTGCATCACCCCATTCGGTGAAATTGACATCCCTATATTTGGCTTATTCTTTTATCCACTGGAAACCCAAAATACTATTAAACGAAATACCTTTAGCTCCAAGAAGATTCTTACTGAAGTAGATGGAGGACTTCGAAGTATTAACCCTCTGTCAAAACCAATTGCCGAACTTGTCCAAGCATGAAAGAAATTCTTTAGCTACTTTTTTGGTAGCTCTTCCAAAAAGAAGGTCATCAGCAACTAATAAGTGAGAAATCTCAGGTCCCCTTACGCTAACTTTAACTCCTTTAAGTTTGCCTTCTTCCATGGAACGCAACAACATTCTTGAGAAAATTTCAGCCACCAATATGAGTAAGTATGGTGACATGGGATCACCTTATCTCAATCCTCTAGACAGGTTGACATTACTAGCATTGCTTCCATCTCTCCTATTTCTCCAAGAGAATCTGCATCCAATAACTCTGAGATCTATTAGGCACAAAAGGCGATTAGATCGTTGTTAACCCCTCCTGCTCGTACCTAGCTCGCTTCTTTCAGTAATAGCCAAAGTGCTGTTAAGGTCTTCTACAATTAGCCAAGGTTGGTTTGCACAAGAAGCTTCATTTTTGACCTTCTCCCAAAATGCTGACCTTTTTGTAATACGAGAAGGACTATAAATAGCTGCCAACATTCAGGGGCCTAAAGACGGTTCACAATGGATAATACACCGGATCAGGTGTTTATCCACCTCTACGGGCTCTAGATTAAAACCTTGATGCCAAGACCTGAGTTTTAATTTCATAACTTGTCTCGACACTAAAGTTTCAAAGAAGATGAGACACTCCAGTTTATGAGTCCGAATCGTGTCTCGCACTTCTCTACCTGTCGAGGCCTTGGAGAGGCCCAAACAGTTCGCCGCTAATATCCTCATTGAGCCAACGAGGGGCTCTGCAAACTACTCCCTGCATATTCACTAGTATGCTCATTCTCTCTATCTGCACCAGTTGCACCATCTGTAATCAGCAAAAGTGTAATTTTTTCTCAAATTGCAGAAGCCCTTTTGTTATTTTTATCACCATTACCTCTTTTCCTCTTCATCCTATGAATAGCTTTAGTCGGTCTTGTTCCATTCTTATACTTCTTGGTATTTATCTGACTTGGGCTCAGATTAAACAACCTGTCTTGCTCCTCTAAGTAGAGCCCAGAGTCATTAGCAATTGACTCGGGGTTTATTGGGGCCTCAACAGAGGTAGGGAGTCCCTGAGCTCATTTACCATATTCAATTCTTAGGACCATAAGTGGTAAGGCATTCTTTTTCTTGTAATTAGGCCTAAGGTGGATCAGGCCCGAGAAGCCTAGAGAGGGGACTATTAAGGCTGGGTTGGTTGATATTTGTTGCCAGGGCATGGGAGGAATATGAAATCTACTTCTTTAATAAATTCCTGTGCAAAAGCCTGGTACACAAAGACATTGTCTCTTCTGCTTCACAGTCTCTTTGTCTCCATCACCAACTGAGCTTCCTTTGCAACATCGTTGTAAATGAGCTCATCTACTTCTCTAGTATACTAGGCTATCGTCGCAGATAGCAGTAGTGATGCAATGGTCACAGTGCCTAAAGGACCCTGGGTATTATGTACAGAAGGCGTGCCTGCCCCAATCTGGGCTGTCATACCAGTCAAAGAGGTTGACTCTGTCAAATGCCAATTCAGTAAGGTCGAGAGGCTCTGGTCGGCATGCTTGGTTATTCTGGCACTTCATTTTCTAGCGTCGCTACTGTGGACAGAGGCAGAGGGTCACGGGGTTTGAACCCCATCGGTTTAACATGCCTAATCTCAGGGGCAAAGCAGTTAACCGATTTAGAAACACCTTTCAGCTAGTGCCCATATAGTTGTGCTTTCTAGCCATTTGAATCACAGACCATAAATGGAGATGCAGAGTGGCAATCTTTATCCTCGTGGTAAATCAACCCATACCTGTAGTAGAAATTTCCCAATTTTTTATATTTCAATTGAATCCACTACGGAACTCCGAACTCGTTCTTTAAAAAGAATCCGGTGAGCAAAGGTTTTTCCAGCGATACCTCCACCTTAATCCTAAAAGATCAACCCCAGTGAGGAGAACGAGGCTTTGGAACCATCACTTGGAGGACCTTCCTAGCCCTTTGTCTGATTCTTCTAGCTTTCTCATCAGAAAAGAAACACACTGGGACTCCAAAAATTCTAATCTAGAAATTTGGAGTGTCAAAATTAGTCTCTGAGAAAGGAGTGTTTAGATTCCACTCCTTGATGACCAGTAAGCTGCCGTCCGCTAATCACGAGCCTTTCTCTAAGACAAACATCTGATCCTCCGCTCGCTTAAAAGTGAAGATGAACAAATTTGGGGCCACCCCTGAGATAGACCAGTTATGTGTAGCATTTGCTTCCACATCTGGGACCAAATCTAAAGGGTCATCAGCACAGTGCAGGGCTACTATCCACTACACAAGATCATCCAGTTCAAGATCCATATTCATGGAAAAGGAGAAAACTAAAAATGAAAACTACTAAAAGTCAAATAGGGACTAGGTTGGAAGACAACCAGTCCCGATTAATTTGAGAGATCGAGCATCATAAACCCATCCCAGTTATCACCAAAGAACGAGGTGAAATGGCTGCTACGTTAAGATTTCTTTGAGCAAAAAGTGAGTTGAAGAACATAGCATTTGATTTGAGTCGTAACCATCTCTTCACTATGTTCTACTAGAGACTCTTTTTTATTACACTACTAAATGTTGCCCTTTTTGTTTATTTTTTTGTCTTTCAAAGATTTAAGTTATTATCTAGTTTGGGATGAACCCGAGCACAAGTCACTAAAGTTACAACACAAGTGACTAAATGTAACTGATCAAAAAACTATTTAGCGACATTTATGATTAGTCCTAAAAATGTTATTTTTGCCAAACATGTAAAGAGAGTTATATTTGCACTCTCACATAATTATTAAGGCACTCATGTAATAAATAAAAAGACAAGTTAGGACAAGAATTAAAACTATGTTAAAAGCACTTCGAGCATCCTCTAACGCCACTCTTCCCTGTAAATCCATGAACTAAAATAAATTGTTAGTTTTTAATTTTTAGGATGAAAATACTAAATCATTGAACCAAAAAACTATGGGAGAAACAAAGAATTTACATAAAAAAAATGAAAAATAAGGTGCTGGAAAAAAAATAAAAAAATAAAATAAAACAAACTGGGTAAAAAGAAAAGAACTTTCACTTACTCTGCTTTAATTTAAGATTAAAGAAATTGTTGAAAAAATTAGAAATAAAGTGATGAATTATGCATAAAAAGAATTTTCTTTTGAAAAAAAAAAAAGCAAAAAATGGAGGGGAATTTTGAATGGGAATATTCCTAGAAAATTGAAAAAGAAGAAGAATAAAGATGGAGTGTCTTTCTTTTTCTTTTCAAATGTCTATTTTGTTAGGTTATTTTCGTGTAACCTAATATGTGGGCCACAGTTTTTTATAACAATTATATTTTAGAGCTGTCTAATTAAGTGGAGCCATTAAGTGATCTAATTGAGGGTTCAGGAAGTTACCTATTTAGTATGGACTCTGTAATGTGTGGTTACCTAATCCTAGTCCAATAAGAATTGATGGGATCTCTATTGGTGACTAGTATATAAAGACATAACTATTAGGATTTTAGTCCCCAAGCCAAAATAGAACGTGTGCTCTTCTCCTCCACCTCTATCAATAGAGAGAGTTCCCATTGAGCATACATAGAGTATTCTAGCTGTGGAAGACCTTCTACCCTCAGGCTCTAATCAGTTAATCGCTTCCGCTTATGTGATCAGATCCTTTGCTGTATAAGACAATGTATCCAGGTTAGTTACGGGTTTTTCTCAACAAATCTTTTCCTAACAATTTGGCATGATAGATCCTAGGATTGTATTTGGTTTAACAATCCATTATGTACATCTAACAAGTGGTATTAGAGCAGGAAATCATGTTACATTGCTTAGGATAATCATGCATGTCTCTATTATGTGATATCTTTACCTATATGGCTTTCTAGGGTTTAGATATAACATGTATGATTGATGAATTTTGTCATGATTTTATTGAGATATTCAGTATTTGAGGGTTGAATTCTGAGTTTTGGGTCATAAAGTTTGTAGATAAGGACAAAAAATCGCATTAGGTTTGAGTTATCCGATTTTAAAATCGGGTAATCAAAATTCAGGCCGCAGCGCGGAGCTGCGGCGCCACATTGGTGACGCCAAGTAATGGATCAGGTGGCGCTGCGGTGCCATGCAACTGGCACTGCAGCGCCACCCTTATGGCTGCAGTGGCACCGCAGTGCCACCAACCGAGTTCAGAAATTTTTTTTAGGTCATTTTTGACTTAATTGAAGTATACGGTCTCAGTTTTGGGTAGAATTGAGTCGTTTTCGACTCAATTCAAGGAGTTCCAACCTGAAACTTAACCAATCAATTTTGTTTTCTCAACCTAGCTTCAGTACGACCCACACTTTATCCGTTGAAAACTCTATTTAGCTTTAAGAGTTGATAAAAATGCTTTAAAACTCAGCTGGTCGTCCATTAATTTTTGTGCATTGGAATTTTCAGTTTAATATTCTGGACACTTTGGTTATTATTTTCTTTGTACTATGAGTTTAAATATTTTGAAATAGATGAGTTAAAATAATACGTTGCCAAAGTAACCTCTATTGTGTAAATTTATTTATTTTAAAATATTTAAATAATTGTGTATTTATTGTTCATGCGAATAATTATCGGCCCAAAAGAAGGTGATTATTTGGCCGAATAAGGAATACACCTGCAGTAATGAGTATGTCATGGTTATTAAGTTTCCATGTGGATAGTAAATCGGCCCAAAGGAAGATTAATTATTTGACAGGATTTACTGTCAATATTTGATTACTGCACTGAAGAGTACCACTTACAAGTTGATAAGTTGGCCCAAATGAAGACTTATTGATGTTGTTTTGGGTATCTTGTGATAAAAGCTCACCTTATATGTTTATTTGTTGTATGTCATGCTAGTATATCTTTTTTTGTATGCTCAGTTTATGACATGATATTAATGTGAGCTGTTATTTTCTATTTTTTGTTCTCTGTTCAGTTTCTATTTAATATATATATGCCAATATTAAGTCTAATATTTGTGTTTAATAACACAAACTTTAAGAAATGGAATGAGCACAATGTGCTCAGTTGCATTGGTCTTGACCTTGTGCTCCGGACAGAACATCCTACTGCTCTTATGCTTTAAAGTTCTTTAGTTGGTAAAGAAGAATTTTGAGTAGTAAATTCATTCTAATTGCATAAGTTTCATGATCATGCAACACTCCATTACAAAAACCATAAGGGGCGCTATACCTAAGGAGGTAAATGCTAAGTAGTTCCTTAAAACAATTATAGATCATTTTATTGAAAAAAAAAAGGTCGAAATGAGTACTATTTTTTTTGAAACCTCGTTTCAATTCAGTACAAGGATTAAGGAAACATAAGGGAGTGCATTATGGAGATGTCTAATCTCACTTCTAAACTAAAGGCACTTAAGTTAGAGGAGTTGAAAAGACTTGCTCATGCATTCGGTCTCTATCTCTCTTCTTGCACAAATTAGTTAAGTAAAGTTGCAACACCCTTAAGTACAAACGATCTCTTTTGAGATCATTTCTTATAGTGTGCAAGAAGAAGATAGATTAAAGCGAGAAAAGATTGAAAGTGCTCACTTAGCATATACTTCTCAAGATAAGATATGATAAAGAAAAGGAATAAAGATAAGCAAGCTGCAGTTACGTCTTTACACCATAAAGTGCAGAAGGAAACAAAATAAGGAATTTGTCTGTTTCTTTTACAAAAAAGCTGGATGTATAAAGTTGATTATCCCAATCATGCCTTTTGGCATATAAAGAAGGATATACTTCTCAATTTGTTTGTCATGAAGTTAATTTAGCTCATGTACCCATATGCACTTAGTGAATAGATACGGATCCTACTATTCACATAAGTGTGTTCATGTAAGATTGTCTGTGAAGCCAGTTCCAAATTGATGATGAAAGATTCATCTGTTTAGACAATGGCAATACAACTTCAGTGGAGGCTATATAACGTTATTTAGATTACAATTAGAGACTGGTTAAATTTTGGGTTTGTAAGAGACTTTTTTTAAGTATTCTATTTCTGACTTAAACAAATATAGTCATCCTTGTTCATTCGGAAATAGCTAAATTTAGTTTCTTTTAAGATTCAAATTTCTTGCTACTAGTCCTTTGATTGACAATCTTTATAAATTTAAAATAATTACCTCATCAAGTTGATCTTGCATATTAAGAAATATGGTACCAAAAAAAAAGTACAAGTCAATTAAAAGAATTTCTCTATGGTATGACACAAGCCTTTTTTTGATATATCTCTTAACAGAGCATTAATAGCCTTGTATCAGATGAAATTCTTAACCTACTTAACTTAACAGACTTTAAAATATGTATTAAGTACATTAAGGAATACAGACAAACATAAGAAAAGCAGGTATCAACAAGAGTTTTGACATCTTAGAGCTAATTTATACTGATACATGCATACCATTCTATACAGTTATCTGGAATAGCTAACAGTATTACATTATATTCATAGATAATTATTCTCATTAAGCGTACCTACTTTGGTTCATGAGAAGTCTCAATTTCTGGATGTGTCTAAGTTTTTCAATGCCCAAGTTGAAATTCAACTGAGCTAGGAAATTGAAGCTGTCAAATCTAATCATAGTGCACACTATGGTAGGTAAGACGGATAAAGTAAACAAAGTCCAGAACCCTTCACTCAGTTCCTAGAGACATACAGAATCGTCCGATAATACGAGATATCGGGGAAACCTAGTATAAATAGTATTGCTCAGTAACAATAAAGCAAAATTAAGGACATAGTAAAAAGTGTGTTTAATCATTCTTCTTTACCTAAAATCACTCTAAGAAAGGAACCTAAGAACTGCAGTATACATACCAAACAAAGCTTCCACTAAAAACGTAGCTAAAACCCCATATGCGCTATGGAAGGGCAAAAAAGCCTGGCATTAGGTACTTGCATGTCTGGGGTTGTCCAACTAAGGTTAAGCCATACAGGCCATATGGAAAGTGATTGGACTTTAGAATTTTAGCTACTATTTTATTCGATACTTTGAAAAGTTAAGAGGATTCATTTTTATGATACCTCTTATAAATCCTTTTCAAAATAGGAAAATATAAATTCCTTGAGGATGTTAAGTTTGGGGGGAGAAAAGGTTAAGAATATTGTCTTTGAGGAGGAATTCATTTCTCTTTCTTTAGTTGCAATTGAAAATATTCAGGTTTCAGGCTTCTATACCTGACATTATTCAAGATACAAATTCGGATCAAGACAATATTCAGCAACTTCCAAAAGAGCAAACTCAACAACCTCAAGAGAAAGTGCCATGAAGGAAATCCATTAGAACATGTGTTTGATATGGGAGTAGAAAATGATCTAATTATTTTCACTCAAGCTAAAATAATATTCTAACTCTCAAAGTGGATTAATGCCATAAAGAATGAGATGAAATCCATGAAGGACAATGACGTTTAAGATCTTGTCAATATTTAGGTTAGTCTAGTTCCAATGGTTTCACTCCGAAGGAAGGCATTATTTATAAAGAGACTTTCTTTCCAATTTTAATGAAAGACTCCTTCAGGATAATTTTGGCACTAGTAACTCATCATATTCTAGAGTTATATTAGGTGAATTTAAAGACTACCAATTTCCCGTTAAGATATTATAGATTCCATCTAGTTATTTTTTCATTTGGTTTTGAGGAAAATTTAGTTAGTGGTCTTATATATCACAAGTTCAGTAGGAGCAAAGTTTACCTTCCTGATTTTGTACGTCAATGACATACTTTTGGCTAGCAATGATATAGGCTTGTTGTACGAAACTAAGAAATTTCTATCGAAGGATATTGATGTGAAAG
>JXTC01000708.1:95392-107192 GCA_002914845.1 Trema orientale
TTTGGTCCAAATATTTATTAGTGATACTTATTCCTTGTTTAATTTCTGCAGAATATGGTCGATGGATTTTTTGTAAACTCTGAATTCAGATATGATATTTATCATATTATTATCTTTCCTACTACGATTTAAGCATAAAGTTTGCAGTAATGCATTTAGAGGAAAGACTAAGATTGATCTCATTTCAGTTTAAAGTAGGACCAAATAGAAATAGGCATGTAAGATCACTTTTCATGTAATGTCCATGCCACACATCCATACTTGATCTGTGTCATTGCATGTATTGATTTGGTAATCATTGATGGGTTTAGTTGCCTACCTAAGTGCAATGAAGGCCGCTTTGGTTTTATATTGATATACAAGATGGTTTAGAATGTCTTAAGGAGTAATTGCTCAACAGATAGCAATAAAGTGCGCACTTAAGTTTTAATTATATTATTGTCTCAGGAAAACTCATGTAGCCCAAGTGGGAGATTGTTAGGTTATTTTCGTGTAACCTAATATGTGGGCCACAGTTTTTTATAACAATTATATTTTAGGGTTGTCTAATTAAGTGGGGCCATTAAGTAATCTAATGGAGGGCTCAGGAAGTTGCCTATTTAGTATGGACTCCGTAATGTGTAGTTACCTAATCCTAGTCCAATAAGGATTGATAGGATCTCTATTGGTGACTAGTATATAAAGACATAACTATTAGAGTTTTGGTCCCCCAAGCCAAAATAGAACGTGTGCTCTTCTCCTCTACCTCCATCAATAGAGAGAGTTCCCATTGAGCATACATAGAGTATTCTGGCTGTGGAAGACCTTCTACCCTCAGGTTCTAATCAGTTAATCGCTTCTGCTTACATGATCACATCATTTGCTGTAGAAGACAATGGATTCAGGTTAATCACAGGTTTCTCTTGATAAATCTTTTCCTGACAATTTGGCATGATAGATCCTATGATTGTATTTGGTTTAACAATTCATTATGTATATCTAACATATTTTAGTCATTTTATTGATCAATAGAATATCTTAATACCAAGGCGGAGTGTATAATCTCCCAACATGTAATCCTTTTTTTTCTCACGTCTGATAGTATAACCCTCTTCTCCTTTCAACATTGGAAGCACAGCTTATGTATCTCTTTTTGTCAGAGACTGTGCTTCTAACATTTGGTGTGAAATGGGCAAATGAATGACCTTATGCCGCAAAAATTTTCCTATTAACAAAATCCATGGAGGCCACTCCAAGTGCTTTTTTTATACAGAAATCTGCCCT
This sequence comes from Trema orientale, assembly GCA_002914845.1. Classification (NCBI taxonomy): domain Eukaryota; kingdom Viridiplantae; phylum Streptophyta; class Magnoliopsida; order Rosales; family Cannabaceae; genus Trema; species Trema orientale. The sequence goes on from JXTC01000708.1 coordinate 96,656, forward strand.
TAACCTTGGAAAATATGGGCATTCACTACTAAATATTATTACAGAACTTAACTAAAGAAAAAAGACTTCCAAATTTTAAACTCAAGCCTAATAAGTGACTCGACATAACTTCCTGGAGAAATAGAAAGAACAATTTTCATGTCCAAGAAATATCGTTTGCCGCCAAAATGCATTGGGCCAACTGCCACTTAGTATGGGCTGGTCTGTTGCTCTTCAATATTGGGCCAAACTTACTTGAAAAGGTAATAGAGGGCCCAAAGAGGATCAAGCACTCAATCAAGGAACGTTCTAGGGAAATTGACATAAATAGTAGAATTGTTTTGACTAAAATGACTTTTCTAGAAGTGTTTTTTAAAAAATAACTTGTCTAAAAGTATTTTAGTGTTTTGTTACCTTGTATGACAGATGGTCACAGAATTTGTGACCATTGATTAGTCCTAGAAAAGTCATCATTTTATAGTCACAAATTGTGGTCCCCGTTCACACCATTTGTGATACTACTACAAATGTTAATTTCAAAAAGATTACTAAAAAAAGTCATTTTATGCCAAATTAGTATTACTCAAGTCAATTTCCTATAGACTTAACTAGAGTACTTTGAGGGAAACTGACTTAAGAAAAGGACATTGGTACGACTAATGTGGGCCAAAATGACTTTTTTGTGCATTTTTTATTTTTAGAAATGACATTTTTAGGAGTATCAAGGACGTCTTGACTTATGATTAAACACTTCTTGACCATGAATTTAGGATATTTTCTTGGTCTTAACCATAAGTCAAAATACTCTTAACACTCTTAAAAATATCATTTTTAAGAAAAATGCTCAAAAAACTCATTTTGGCTCAAATAAATCCCACCCATGTCCTTTCGGAAATTAGAAAGTATATGGGCAATTTTCAAAAAAAAAAAAAAAAAAATTCAGGATTTTGAAATTGTTTGAAAAATCTCAGATTGAATTAGAAAAAGATCACTTTTAAAATATTTAAAAAAAAAATACCATTTTTGATTAATTGATGAGATACTTAATTTAACCAGTCAAGATACTTGAAGTAACTCGATTGATTACTTCAAGGCACTAGATCGATTACCCCAAGTAACCCAACTGGTTACCTCGATTACCACTTAAAAATACCAGTTTTAAGAAAAATGATATTTTCTAAATATTTATTAAAAGTGTTATGTTTATAAAAATAACTTTTCAAAAGTGATATTTTTCTAAATCAATCTGGGATTTTTCAAAAAAGTCAGCTCGTCTGGATCCTTCAAGAGAAATTATGGTGGATGTCCTTCTTTTACACTTTGTTTTAACAAATGTTCATTTTTTCTTTTTTTATAACTGAATAACCTAGTATATATATTTTTACACTAGGTATTATATACCAGCCATTTTGATATTATGTACTGAGTATATATTTTCTTTTTACTAGGTATATGATATTTTATACATTGTATACATACTTATGTATCGATTATTATGCTATAACATTTGAAAATTGGACATTTACTTAAATTGGACCTAAAATTCGAACATTTAGCTATACTTAAATTGGGCCTAGAATTTTGTAAGAAACTCATGTCCTTTTCTCAACTAACTTCTCTTGGACTATTTTAAAAAATAATTCTTTTGAGAGTGTTACAATATTAAAAATCGTAGTCACTATTTTTTTTTTTTTTTTTTGAAATGGTAGCCACTAAATTTTGTATCAATAAATTTATGATTTATGTTTTAGAACCAATCATTAGTTACTCATTAAGAGAGAGAGAAAATGACTGGATTGGACTAATTTGGGCCAAACTGAATTTTTTGTACATTTTTTTTTAAAATGTCATTTCTAGAATTGTCAAGGACATCTTGATCATAAAAAAACAATTCTTTAATACTTTTTTATGGTTAAGAAGTTTTGACATTCTTGACACTTTTAAAAATATTACTTTTAGAAAAATGCACAAAAAAGTTATTTTGGCCCAAGTTAATTCTACATGTTCTCTTTGAAAAAAAAAAAAGAAAAAGAAAAATACGGTGGTTTCTATTTTTTGCATATCATGTACAATTTTTATTAGAAAAATATTACTTTTAAAAAAAAATTTAAAAATATTGTTTTTTTAAAGGTATTTGTAATTGATATATAACTAAACTGATAACCGGTAACCAGTTTTCAAAAACTGATAACTAGAAATCATTCTAGAATGGTATTTTTCTAAAAAAATTTAGAAATTGATATTTTTCTAATAAAAACCATAAAAAAATGATCTCCGTATTTTTATAATTCCTTTTTCTTTTTCTTTTTTTTATAAATAGAGTGTTAGAAACCCCCAAAAAAAAAAAAAATCATTTTGGCCCAAAACACTCAGTTACGTCCATTTCCCCTCGATCAATCAACAATGATCACGTATACCAAATGGCTATAACACACTGTCTTTAAATATCAAATCATTGTTAGATCTCATAATACCATGTTATAACTCTGCATGTCAGCATGTAAGTTAACATAAACACTTTTACCCTCCAAAATATTTGGATTTCAAATAAAACCCACAAATTCAATTCACTTCTTCACTCAGAGTCCAACCCAAGAAACTAGTTAACCAAATCATCTAGTTTGATGCCAGTGAGACAATGAACACTCTGAATCAAAGCTCAGATCATTCATCTTCCTGTTTGATTTCACAGGCCCTCGAACCCCTTTCATGCTTGGAGATCTTTGATGAAAATAATCACCAGGCCTTCCAACTGTACTATATATTGGAGCTTCACTAGTGATTGAAGATACAAGTGAAAGCTTGTTCTTGCATGGTGAGTAGCCATCTAAGCTCTCTGGCCTCAGTTTTGGTGAGCTTAGGGACCTTGCTTTTGCTCTAGCCGATTCTGTAGCCGCCATGTAAGTCGGAACAATGGGAGAGCTTGTGAATGAATTCTCATCTCCTAGTGAACATTGCTTTCTGTGGAATGATTTTCTTGGATTGAATACTGGGGAGTCCATGAACCCTTCATTATGGTTCCGGTTTGGAAGGTTTCTAAGCCTTAGTTTTTTTACTCCAAATTCATCTTTGCTTCTTGTGTTTGACCCCAAAACTGTGTCCAAATCTTCTAGCTCTTTGCTTTTAGTGAGTTGGGTATCCACCCATTGCTCCAACCAGTACCTCCATCTTCCATTTACTTTGTTTCTTTCTGTTTCTGCTGACTTCTGTTGAATGGAAAAATGGCTATAAAATCTCAGTAACTGAAGCTAATTTCTGAAAGAAAAAAGATCTAAAGAGCTTACCCGATGTGTATGCCAGTACTCCTTTATCCTTTCTCTCTTAATCAGAGCCTCTTTCTTGCTCAAGAACAACGCATCAGCATCTTCCTTTGACAAAAGTCTATCGTCCCATCTTCTCGCGTTGTAAGAATCCATCTAAAAATTGATGCAAAAATAGAAGAGAACATAGCAGCTTTTGATTTAGTTTACTAAAATATTATTTTATTCACATATTATAGAACCAAGTTTATCCCAACTTAGGACTTACCCTCAATATTTTGTCCCTCAAATTCTGTAGTTGATCGTTTCTGTTGATAGTGTCACAATGATAAGTGCCTTCAGTGGTTTGGAATCTGTTTGCACAGACCTGTGACTGGATATTTATTATGGATTGAAGGCGCTTGAGAGTAGTAACAGCTTGGCGCCTCACTGCTCGGCCTCGAATAATGGCTTGAAGTGTCACTATTCCCTTCAGTGCCCGCAAAGCTTTCCTTGCCTGCAAATCTCGTTGCACATTTATAGATAGTCAAAACTTGTGCAGAGCAGGACCACTTACAGAATGATCTAAGCCAGACACCAAATCTCAGCAGAACTGAGAATGGAGTGAGAAAGAGAGTTTGTGTACTATCCTCATCTTAACATTATAGTTGTCTTAGTTGGCATCATGAAATTTAACTTTCAGGACCTTTTGGAAACCAATTAAGGACTACTAATAAAATCTCATTGATTATAAATTAGCTTGGTTTCTTCGAAACGCCATCTTACAAGCAGTTTGAATCATTCTGTAAAACTAATATTGATACTTGGAATATCCAGACTAAAAAAACTATCTCATTGCCAAAACTACGCAGCAATATTTGGTTAAAGATTGGCATATTGAGTGAACTTACAAGATAACCCCGGAAGGCAGTTTGAATCTTAACAGCAGCAGATTCTTGGATTTCCTTCTCAGGAATGTGCTCGGCTGAATGTTCGACGGAGGATGCTTCATCGGTTTCTTCAACGACCCTTGGAGAGGTCGCGGTAAGCCGAACAACCTCAGCAGCAGCATGTGCGGCTGCAACCGCAGCTTCAGCAGCAGCTGCTGAGGCAATGGCCACAGATAGAGCATGGTTGCTCTGTTTTTCCTCTGTTTCACTTGGTGTGCTTTTTACAACTTGTGAAGCTGGTGGTGGTGCAATTAGTGAGGCTAATCTTTTTATTTTAAGCCTTCCAAATATCCATTTTCTTCTCTTCTCCTTCTGATAATTAGTTCAGATTTATCCCCCCCCAAAAAAAAATAAAAAAGGGAAATATAAGTTGTAGCCAATGAGGATTTGGAAGTTATGAAGCAAAATAAAATTGAAAAAAAAAAAAAAAGGCAGAATAGCTAACCTTTTCTTGTTTTGACTGTGAATCTGAAATAAAGAATCTTTTCACTAGACTGAACCAGCTCTTCTTCTTAGCCATTGAAGAAAAGATAATCCCAGAAGATCTGATATTGATTTTTGGAGTTATGCTGAGAACATAGTTTGTGGTGTACAATTAGCCACTGGACCACTTATAAAGAACTAATCCAAACATTTACTCTGGAAAAATCCAAGAAAAGAAAATTTGAAAATGAATTCAGAAATGAAATCTGATCTACAATACTCAATTTCAAATGGGATTTCTCAGTTTATAAAACTGAAAATTTACTGCAAAATGTACCATCAAAACTGGAAACAGATATTCCAAATGCTAAATTCTACGAAGATATTGTTTAACATCCAAAAAAGTTTCTTACCCATTTTCCTTAAATCACGTCATTCTCTTCAATCAAACGGTAACCACATCATCCAAAAGATAAGCTCTTTGGAAATAGGATACTACTTTTCTGAAAGTCAGGAAGTGAGAGTTGAAACTTATGAAATTTAGGAAGATAGCTTAGAGTTTAGTCATTCTTTTTAATATATAGAATAACCCAAAAAGGAGATCTTAAAAATAAGTATACCAAAAACATAGGAAGAGAAATAATATTTTTTTTGACGAAAAATTAATCACTACATCCCAAGCTTGATAAATTCCCTAGTTGATGCTAATCTAGGTGGTATGTTTGGTTGTCAATTCAATCATTCAAATATTTCAGCTTGCCTATGATGAGTTTCTTCTGTTCATTGTGTGGGCCTCTAAATATGCAATGTATGAAAAAATAATAATAATAATAAAATATCAATATATATATATATAAGCAGAGCTACTTTATTCTCATGGAGAAAAGCTTTTGATGAATAATGGTAAAATTGTTTGGAGCTTCATGGGGCCTGTCATCCTTTTGCGACTCCCATTTTTCTACACTGCAACAAACACATTCAAATGTCTGTTGGGAATGAAGTTACGAAACTATCCTTCATGCCCTTTTAGTAACATGCAACTGAACCCATCACCTAAGGCTAAGGATTCCACATGGTGGATTCTGATTGGTCCTCAGACCTTGGCTAATCAATACTTTTGTTGTTTATTGAAATCAGTCTTCATTGTTTTTATTAAACTGGATGGTCAATATAGGCTTTTGTGGTGCCATCAAAAGGAGACCTTTGATTTTTGCCATTTCCTTGTTAAGTCATTCACATAGCTTGATATTTTTGCAGTTACCCTTAAAGTTAATATTTTCTTTATAATGGAAAGTAATAGACTGTCCTAAAACTATAGGGATACAAGGATAGGCTGTTCCACAAAGAGGAGAGAGAAAAGGACTATTATTGAGGGTTGTGGGGGAGTCTCAATGTGCAATAAGATGAGAAAGAAAGAAAAAAAAAATAAAGGAAGAAAACAAAGCAAGCTCTTGGGTTGTAACTTGAAAGAGTGCTTCCAGCTGTGAAAGGGCCCCAAATAGAGGACTAGTCACATTGCATTTTTCATCTTTTGTAGAAAAGAATAAAGAGAACTCTGTTTGCTTCCCACAAAACTAATTCTCTCTCTCTCTCTCTCACACATAAGTCAGTTTCTACATTGTATAGCATGAAAATTATGAATATTTGATAATGAGAGTGGATTATTGAGTATTGACCATATTGGTTTTGTGGTTAGCTATCACTTTCTTATGGCAGGCACGCCAATGCTTCGGTATTAATACCAGGAGGCAAGTGATATTAAGAATATGTACCAATTTTTACTAAATTTGAGTCGCCAAGTAACATGTCGTTTTCCTGATTAAATATTATTAGCTATTTGTAATTTTCCACTCAGAAAAACGAGTACTTGGTCAAGTTTGGAAAACAAGTTCGTTGCAAACTTGAATACAACATAAAATAAAATATAAAAAGACGACACTTATTTTCTCTAAACGACATGAGTTTAGAAAACAACAGCATGTCGTTTATATGAACTCGGAGAAAAGGACAGTTTTTTTAGTAACCACGGCAAAGGATAAACGTCATATCATAGTCATGGAATATACGGCAGCGAGCTTTATCCACAACGACATGTAGTTCTTAACTTAGACGATGGCAAACTTTTTCGAGAAACAAATTTGTCGCTTTTCAATTTCAACAACCGCAAAAAGGAATATACTATAAACGTCATGTAGCTTTAGTATTAAAGGACAACAAACTCAATATTTGCAACAAAAAATGTTAGTACTATAAACGCCATATCATAGGCATGTACACTTGATGGTGCTCAAGCTTGCAGGATATGGATCATCAAGTCCAAAAAAATGTTTAAATTAAACTTGATCATTGTCACCATTTTGGTCATCACATCTGCAATATTTTCAGCAATTACAATTTTTTGAAGTAGTACTTTTTCGTCATCAATGATTTCTCGCACAAATTGATACCAAACTTTAATGCATCTCGTTCTTACATGATTAACAATTCTAAAGTTTTCAAGCAACCCTTGTAGCTAAATAGCTTGATTAACGGCCTTTTAACTGCCCTTTTTCTTCTTTTTTTTTTTTTTTTTTGGTTGTAGATGAAGTAACCATAGACTAAAAGGGATCTGGATCATCAATATACTCAGAATCAACATATATAACCAATTACATGCTAACAAAATATACCATTATGTGCTCAAAACCAACCTACAATCCACGGAGTTTAGAATAATATCGTGGAATCCATTTTATGTCTTGCCCATATTATTTACTAGGATTACGCATATATATAGATATATAGTTGCTTACTTCTCCAATTGCTTGTGAAATGTCAAGTCTCGAACCCACCTTATCATACATTAAGCCACCCTCTACATTAGAACATAGGACTTGCAACATATACATACTCACATTTCACATCAATGCTAGGACATAAAGATGCACCAAAGTTTGAAATGAAAAACTAATGGAGGCATTGACTGATTTTGACTGCTCAGCATGCTAAAACGTTTGTAGCAACTTTTCGATACTTGAGTGAAAAAAAATTTGCTTCTCACTTTCTCTTGCAAATCTCCATGCCGAGAATTTTCTTGGCTTCCACTTGTATCTTTCATTTTGAATTCTTGATGTCTAGAAAATGGTATAATTCATAAAAGAAAAAAAAATCAATTAGTTATTTAATATTAATACCAAATGCGTCAGTTTCTCATCCTTGTTGTAGTTGTCTCTGACTGAGAAGCTTTAAGTGATATGCATATTCATTGCTGCAAAGATACTTATAGCGAGCTATCCAAATTTCCTGTCCAATTGATAAACACACACATATATATAAGTTGTCAATTCAGTAGGTATTTTTTTTTTTTTAACCTATGTATAGGTATTTTTTTATACCTACTGGATTGGTGCCATATACATATATATATATATATATATATATATATATATTAGTTAATGTGTGAATAACTATATAATTGTATCTCGAAACATATATATATTAGTTAATGTGTGAATAACTATATAATTGTATCTCGAAACTAAGAGGAGGAGCAAAAAAAAAAGTGATGATGTAATTATGCCATATTAAGGTATAATTAAAATAATTAGGGGGAAAAAAGTTGTAACAAGAAGTAACCACAGAATAGCAGAAGTTGAAGAAAAGCAAAGGTACATCATAAATAGGTGACAACAAATTCTGTAAGAAAAACTATAAAAATGAGTTGATCCAGAGAAATATTTCAAAGATAAAACATGGCGAATAAAATAATTTAGCAGTGAAATGTTTTCTACCGTGTTCTGCCCAGAACCACTTTGAGACTTTCCTATATATTTTGGCTCAAGAGCTATGAAAGAAACAGCAAGACTGAGTCACTGACATCTTCTCACATTTCCATGATAAACATCTACTTCAATATAAAAAGAAAAAAAAATTGATATGAAATTGTTTCAGAATTCTTAAATTACTTTCTAATCCGCGATCTCAAATATAGTCCAAATAATTGACTGGAAAAGCAAAAACTTCAGTTAACAATCAGTCATCAGTGTCTTCTATTACAAATAAAAACAGCAAATTCACATAGGGGTATGTAATGTGACATTCAAAAAGAAAGAAAAAGGATTAATTTCACAAATGCATCTCGAATTATGGCACGGTACCATTTTTGCTCTGAATTTTAAATTAAATCTTTTCTTATTTATTTGTGTGATAGTTATGCCCGCAAAATTTTATGATTATTTTGGTTAGTGGCGGAGTCAAAAATATATTTCAGGGGTGGTAAACATATAAATCAAAATTTTAAGCTAACTTAAATAAAAATTCAACAAATGTCAATTTGCTTACATATTTTTCAAGTTTAATCTCAAACATCTGGATTATAATCTAAAATTAGTTTTCCTAACTTCGTAATTGTAATAAGATATACAAAAGTAATTCTTACTCTATTTGATATTATAGTATATTTTCTCTTTTCTTGAATAATAAGTACAATTTTTATTTAAAATACCTAAATTAGAGATAGAAAACCCACTTACTTTATAAAATTTACAAACAAGGAGAAGAAAACAAAAATAATATAAAATTTATGAATATGTAATTGTCATAACTAAATATGTGAGTGAATTGAAAAACTTTTTTAAAAATACAAATATAAAACATTAATTTAGACCATGTTAGCAATCATCAGGATTAAAACAAACTATACTATATATAATCCCTAAATCATTTATATCAAATGGATGGGAGAGGATTGTTGAGTTCTTACATGAGTCCATTAGTTCAAATCAAAAGATCACCAAAGGCAGAAGCGTATAGAGATGAGAACTAGAGGGCTTGAGGGTCAGGTTCTTCTGTAGCCTAAAATCTAAAGCACTCAAATAGATTTCTCTATTACTGATGGTAGACAACAGAGAATATATGAGCGTACACATTTTAGCTACTAGGACCATAACCTTTATAAAAATTCCGAACACTATAAATGGTCTAGAATTTCAATTCAAATATCAGTCTGATTCAACTATAGATTCCTTGAGTGTGTGTATAAATAAATAATTACATTTAATCACTTGCAACTCGGATTAGTTTATGCAAACAAGTAAGCTACAATAAATCTCCGGATAGAAATATATAAACTCCATAGGCCTAATTTTCATACCACTCTCCACTAATGTAGACTAATACTGCACCAAAGATCATTAGGACTTCTTTAAGCTTGTAATATATGGCTAGGATAATAGATATTTTTGTGGCTCAAATCACCCTAGGCACATAAATTATTCTCATATCTTTATACTACTCAACTCAACACTTTATCGATATAACTCCTCCAAACTTATTTTTTACTTTCTTCTTTCACTCCACATTTTTTTCTTCTTCTTTTCATTGAAGCTCTATACCCCAAAACTTATGATTTTTCCATCACTTTTTTTTTCACATGGTATAGTACTTTCTTCTCTCTTTTTTTTTTTCCTTACGCCTTTACAAAATAATTTTTCTCAATACCACACTTCCTCCTATATTATCACATAACTCAAAATATTTTCAATAAAGATCACAATTGTGCTCATGGGTACAAGGTAAAATATTGAAAACAGTTTGAAGCTAGGCTAAAAATATGGGTATCAAAGAAAAGGTCAATATTGGCTCAATGAGGTAAACTATAGATATATAAGTGTCAAGGGTAGCTTGAAAAGTTCAAACGATCTAAAGATGGCCTAAATCATATCTCTAATCCAATACAGTCTAGAATTTCACCTCAAGTGATAATCGAACAGGTTCTAGAGCTTATTAACGAGATTTTAAAGATGTACTTAATCCACATAAACTTTCTCTAAGTAAGCAAAACAATCAAATGCAACCATCTATGCGCTCAAAATTATTCAAAGAAATCATAAGCAAAACCAAACTAACACCGAATCAAGCACACTGACAAAAACAATATTTATCATTCTCGTAAGAAACTTATTCAGT
>JXTC01000709.1:0-95651 GCA_002914845.1 Trema orientale
GGCTGAACCACTATAAAATCCTTGTCCTTTTTATTTGCTTTGATTCATTATCATTTTCACACACAAGCCACATCTCGCAATTTCCTATATTCATTGTTGACAAAACCTCCGTCAACAAAAGGAAACCAATGTAAGTACTAACCAAAAGTGAGAAAGAAAAACATCGATCTATTAATTTTGTTAAAAAATATCCAATTTAGTTGGACTCATCACTCATGCAATAGTATACGTAAGATTCCTTAACTAGTTGAAGTGAGATTTGAGTATTGCCTGAAATACATACAAGTATTTTCGGAGATTGTTTTTAAATGTAGCTTTTTGACAATAAGTATTAAAGTTGTTGTTTTTAATTGTCTGTAGCTTTTTTAAACTAAAAAGGATTTAAAAAATGTATAACATTAACAGGAAATTCTTCTCCAATAAATTAAGCAAAAGCAGGTAGATGCTGATTGTAAGCAATATTACTATACTAGCACTTATTTCCTCATTACATAAGTTTTATTTTCCAAATCTTTATGGAAATCTTTTTTATTGTACAATGAGCGAAAAACTGTTTAGAAGAAAGACACTAGTGATAACGAATTTATGATGCGTGAACTAACACGTGATAAATGTGCAACAGAAACCGTAACTTAAATTTGCAACTTCAGACATATGAAGGCCTTAAAAGAAGTGTGCGCACTGCAGAGAAAAGGAAAACTGGTGCAAAAGCATTTAAATTGTTTTACGAAGAAAAAGGTGATACAAAGCATTTAACAGTTATCATCTTTCTTTTTTTTTTTTTTTTTTTTTTAAAAATGCGGTGAAGAGAGTTGGAAAGTCAACGTCTGAGGTCAAAGAAGTATTCTAAAAATAAAAACTTTCCTTGCATATTCGTCGCATTTGACACTCACTTCCCAAACAGGTGAGATTTTCATTGAACCAAGAAGTTTGATGTCACTTCTAGCCGTCTTTGCATATTTCCACCATATGTTACATAGTGGAATGTTTAGCAACCAAGTTAGAATATTAATGTACCATGATTTACTTTAATACAATTTCTTTCTCACTTCTGGCTTTTTTTTTTTTTCCTCAAATAATAAATTCACATTGCATTTTTGACTCGGACTTTTTCTCATTAGTTATAATATGGATAAATAGATTTGCTAAGTAGGCCCTCGTGTTTCTTATTAAGAATGAGAGTTATGTATTCTAAATAGATCTAGTCTGAACGAGACGAAATTTAAGAGTTGAATCCCTTAAAAATAGGGTCTTTTAAGCCATCAAGAGGGACAGAAAAATAAAGAATCTATGCTTCAGTAGATTAATTCAGCTCCATTAAAACCTAGTAATCAAGAGAGAAATGAGACCTCGAAAAAAAAAAAAAAAAAAAGGGAGAGAGAGAAATGAGAAATCTACTTGGCATGAGTCAGAAACACTCGAGAGAGGATGAACAGAGAAGAGTTTTCTTGTGACCTATGCATTACAAAATTCAATCAGTAAAAGGGAAAGTACAACGGCGAAAATCAGAACACACCTATATCAGGCACATATTGCAATAAACCAAACACAATCTTCCGAATTATAGAAAGGGTTTGTAACAGCTTTATAGCTGTATTTTCACTAGCGTTAAATATAATAATGGTTCGAATTATACTTATTATATCGTAATCATCTCTGAATTATATAATTATTGCAGCAATCACACATTTATCACAAATTATTAGTTTTTAACAAGAAATAATCATGGACAAAGCGTATAATTGTGCAATATTTACTTATATGAGTCATAATCTCTTTTTTAGTCATAATTACTAAACTGGGTGCTTACATAAGACTCATTTATGTTAAAAATTTACAGTTTGTGAAAAAAAAATGGTCATTGCTATAATAATTGTATAAATTTAGGTAATCTGTTGTGCAAGTTAAAAATTCAAAATCTTATTCTTGACAGCAGTTATCAAACTGTGTGTTCTGAAATAATTCTATTAAATATTTAACAATTTGTGACAAAAAGATTATTGTTGCAACAATCACGTAATTCATGAATCATTACTATGTAAGTTAAAAATTAAGGGAACAAAGTGATACAACAGATATAATTTAAGGACTATTAATATCATTAATCATAACACTATTTAGGGAGAAAAAAAATCGAAAGAAAAGTTGCCACGTTCGTGGGCCTGATGGGGCAGGTGGGACCCAGCCCATATATTTTGCACAAACATTCCCGCTCTGAAAATATTTCGAGTTCCAATTTAAAATCTAATACAAATCCACCTTAAAACTGAAAGGACTAGAGAGAGAGGACATAGCAGAAGAGAAGAGAATAGAATCTCTCTATAACTCCTCATTTCGTCCTCCAAAAATCATTCAGTGACAAACGAACACGTTATCGTAGTATTGAGCACTAACAATTCTCATAAAAATATATTTTAGTAAACTTAATGATCAAAATTAGTTTTAACCCAAGGATCATAGATTTGTTATGAATTTTTAATCTGAATATTAATAATAGCTAACAGTGACAGCCAAAAAAACAAAATCCAAAACCAATCACCCATTATTCTATTCCTGGAGGACAGAAAAAAGAAATAATTATGCATCATCGGATTATCTCCTATACCAAAATATAATTAAAAATAATAATAATTGCAGCAGCTCAACCTTTCGCTACGAAAGCGGAAAGTCCTCCGAACAAAAGAATAGAACATATCCAATCGATATATCTAAAGATTACATGCTTACAATATCATGGAAATTGAGATTGTCAAAAATAATTCTATCCACTGGCACAAATTGTTACCGTGGATGACCTTTTTCTTTCAGAATCAGAAATTTGACATTTTTAATTCTCAAGGTAAAATTAAATAGTCGGACTAATCAGCGAGTAAATAAATCACTTCCTAAAAAATAAATGGATTGGTGTGACAGCCATTGGAATGTAAAATAGCAATGTGTGAATAACCCACCCTAACAGAAGAAAAATATAGTAAGAAAATTTTTATGATGAAGATTGATTTTTCTCAATTCCAACAAAAGCTCATTCTGAGTTTATTGAAATAGCTGAAAGCAATGGCCGAAAGTAGCTTATTAACATTGACTGAAGCTTTTTGACAACAGTTGAACAATCTGAACTAGCTTAGAAATCATCAAGAGCAACAGCTTTTAACAAGACTCAGAGATTATGAACAAGTTGGTATTTACATTTTATGCCACAACTATGCAACAGCGCTTTAAATGGAGGAGAGCAACGTCGACATCAGGTTATTCAACACCAACGCAAGGTAATCTTCTCCAGTTGTATAGAATCTTGTCATCTCATGGTAAATTTGGTATTGACAATGCTCTCATTGATACCAGCTAATGCAGATGTTCATTGCGAAAATCAAATCTCACCGATCTCCCTTTATCTCACCTGTACACAGAGGGGTTGGAGAGCCTTTGTATTGAAATGCCGGCCTCAAGCAATCGCTTGATTGTCATTCTATGCAGACTGCAAAGTAACCTCTTCAGCAGCTGTTTTCTCATAGTTTATGCTAGCCTCTGGGGTGTCTTCTTCACTGGGCGGAACGAGCTGCCAAAAGAGTGGAAGGTATTTCTCCCATTCCTTCAAAATCGCAGAGCCTTTGCCACTACCAGTTTTTTCCTTCACCAAATAAAAGATTAAATCAAAATACGTAGTGTTTTCGTTGATGAAATCATGAAAGAAGGTACTGAAATTGCATTAACTCATCACTTTAAAAACTCAAAATTCAAAGCACTATAAACAAAGTCGTGTAATTTAGTTCGGAGAAATTGAAGAAAGTGCCAAATATAGGAGTCACTAAGACTAGTTCAGGAAAAAAAAATTCCAAACGGCATGTGTATATGTAATTAACTTGCATGCTTATCGAGCAGTTGATTTGGTACACTTACAACATGGGCTTCAATAAGGTTCTTCAACTGCATCTGCCCGACAGGAGCAGTCACTCTTTGGATCTTCACAATCTCCCTATTTATCTGCCCACAGAAATAGATAGAACATATCACTAAAGATGATTAAAAAAAGACAAAAATCTTTCAACTAGAACATGTAGTTTTATTTAATCATCAAATTTGATAGAGAATCTTCGAAGTGTCATCATCTATAATACACAAAATGTTTCCGCAGGTAATAATTTTGAAGGTCCAAAACAGGAAATGAGATACAATAATAGAAGGGAAAACTTTGTTCGTATAAAACAATTCACACGATATCTACAAGAATCTAGGCTATATAAAGACAAGTTCAGACAAAGACAAATAATAAAAACTATAAAGCAATAAATAAAAACTATAAAGCAATAAATTCTAACAAAAAAATAAAATGGTATAACGACTAATGAGGAGGATAGCTAATGTAAGTGGGACGGATAAAATAGATACGAGAAAGGAGAATAAAAGAGAACAGGGCACAAACCTTCGGGATAAGAGTATCGTCCTCATCAAGAATGTATGCCAAACCTCCAGTCATTCCAGCAGCTACATTTCTACCGACTCTGTTGCAAGTCAAATATAGAAGTCGGTGAACTTTTCTCACTCATTTATCTACACGTTCTTGACAGAGTAAATATGGCAGGTGAAGAGACAATTCAACTCACTTTCCAAGTACAACTACACATCCTCCAGTCATGTACTCACAACAGTGGTCTCCGGTGCCTTCAACCACGGCTTCTGCAAGTGAGTTTCTAACAGCAAATCTCTCTCCAGCTTTCCCACTAACAAAAACTTGACCACCAGTTGCACCATATAAGCAGGTATTCCCTACAATAGTTGCATCCTCTGGGGAAAAACCAGTTTTTTCCACTGGAGTAACGACCAGCTCACCTCCAGCCATACCCTTGATAATTTATTTGCCAGCAGTAGATTTTTTGTCAATGAAAATTTCAATATAAGTCGCTAAAATTTTTGGATAACCTTTGACCAGAGCAAAGGTTAATGGTAAGGTTGGAACATAAAGTTCCCTTATGTTAAGCAACCCAAGTAACATCAACTAGGCAAATGTTAGCAACCCCCAAAAAAGGTCAACACTCAGATCAACGTCTTGTGAATTCCAAAGATTTGGTTATAGATAACTGCCGAGAATTCTAGTTAACAGAACTTTAAGTAATTACAATTTAAAAAAGTGCAGTCAAAGTGCAGTCTTCCAGATAACCAAATTTGAAAATAGAACAATTTCCCGAATTTAAAAGTAGATCAATAAAATCATTTCTCATGGAGAAATTTTTAGCAACCCTGAAATAGTTAACAATTTCCCAAATTAAAAGTAGATCAATAAAAATCATTTCTCAAGGAGAAATTTTTAGCAACCCTGAAATGGTAAAGACCTTTGCACTCGGCACAACTTATTGAGCATTTATAAAATACCTAATGAACAATGCTATCTTCCAGATAATAAGCCTAATGAAATACTAAAATGGTTTGATCTTTGAGGTGTTTATTACAGGAAAACATTTGATAAGCATACCTTTCCAACGTAATCATTAGCCTCGCCAACAAGCCGAATGTTCATTCCAGGTGTCAAGAAGCATCCAAATGACTGCCCTGCACTCCCCAAAAATCTGAACCAAAAAAAACTAATTAGCTTGCACCAGAAAAGTCACACCGAAGCACCCTTAAACTAACACTTTCAGCAATATAGCACATCTTACGTAATGTTTAACTGCCCGGCAAAACCAGTATCACCATATTTCTTCGCAACCACCCCAGCTACACGTCCACAAACAGCACGATCAACATTATATATGTTTATGGTCTTATGGACCACCTTTTCATTCTCAATTGCATCTGCTATCTGCAATAATACAAAGAATATTTTATCGAATGGCTACAGGTAGCGACACCTATCAGATAACTAGCAGAAACCTTTTCTCCAAGAAACAAGAAAAGTTTTGCTGATCTAATATAAGAATAGAATACTTGACTAAAAGGTGTTATTTGCAGTGCTTAAAGACTCATAAGCTTCAATAAAATACATTCGCCGTGCATCAGTCTTTTGATTGCAGGTCTTTAAGTAAAATGTAGTGGATCCGATAGTTGAGCATTGAGGTTCCTCTGAAGATAAATTTCAGAACATCAAGGACCCACCTTCAGGTTAATCTCTCATGTTGACCGTATAATTGAGAAGTTTACACCTACCTTTATCCCCGTTCTTTCCAATTTTAGGACCAGTTTTCACTTTATATTTCCAATGTTTTTGTACTCAAATGATGTGCTTCATACGGGCTAATAAATTTGGACTACGTAATAAAAAGAAAATGATATAATGGATAAAGACATCCATATTTCATAAAAGTGCATTGACAAGGCACTCTCTTGTGATTTAATTTGTGTACACTCTTGTAGAATACATCGTCTAGGTCCCCCATATGTATAATGCAAATATAATTTTTTTTTTCATACTTGTCCTGCTAACCCTACAATCTTTGGGAGGAAGGAAACTCTAGCATATTCCTAGGTAGGTCTGCATGAGGAATTGAACCCAAACCTCATGGGAGCAAACCATGGGTCTGACCACTCGACCTACCCTCATGGTTTAATACAAATAGAGATTTGAACATAGACATCAATTCCACAAAATACCAATATTAGCTCATAAAAGTTCACTCGGCACTCCCATCAAACCTGTGACTAACTGCCATCAATTTGAATGCAGCAGACAAATTAAGCCTTTAAAATGTAATCCAGAGGTTGGTAAAAACGGTAAATACGTAATTAATGGTTGAAAGAGCACGCATCAGTTAACAAGAATCTGTTTACCTGTGGATCTGCTAATAAAATGTCATCTAGAACAGGACCATTAGTATGAACATCCTGATTCCTAATTTCAGTACTGCTCCATTTTGGTAACCCCGCAGTCTGCAATCAAAATGATAAGTTAAATAATGTATAATAAGCAGGAATTATGACCATGTAAAATACATTAGAGAAAAAGGAAATTAACACGAGCTTAAAGACCTACCGAGAGAACATAACCAAGGTCAAGATGCTGAGTCTTCACCAGAGATATATCACGTGGTCTTAATAAATCCGTCCGTCCTATTATATCATCCAACTTTTCGTATCCTAATTGTGCCAGGATGCCTCTTACCTGTGCAACATATTTTTGAGAAGCAAAAGACATGATAAAACTTAGATGGCTGAACCATGAGAATAGGCAAATAATTAAAAACTAGAATTATTTGTCTATGAAACTGAGGACAAGAATATAACAAATCAAGTTTAAAAAAAGAGACAAAAAAACAGCAAGAAGAAGATTACCTCCTCAGCAACATATAAGAAGAAGTTAACAAGATCGCCAGGCACTCCAGGAAACCGGGCACGCAGTTCTTCTCGCTGAAAATAAATTCCACAAAGAGAATAACACATTGCATGCCCTACTCTAACAGGGAATTATAGTAAAAGGTACGCATGAAAGTATCAGTGCTCCACATACCTGACTGGCAACACCAACTGGACAATTATTTGTGTGGCAAATACGGGCCATAACACAGCCGGTAGCTATCATTGCAACAGAACCAAAACCATACTCATCAGCACCCATAGCTGCAGCCATCATAACATCCACTCCACTTTTCAAACCACCGTCAACTCTGAGAATAACTCTTTCTCTAAGGCCATTTTGAATAAGTGTCTGTAAAGATTTTTCAAATATTATTAGAACCCAGAGGGCTCCAGAGAAAATCAGTCGTAAGAGAAGTTAACAATATTTAATTTTCAATTAAAATCCAATTACCTGGTGTGTTTCTGTAACTCCTAGCTCCCAAGGGCCACCGGCATGCTTAATGGAACTTATAGGGCTTGCTCCAGTTCCACCATCATGTCCTGATATCTGTCACAGTAAATTAAAGATTATTGTCTGAGACCAAATAAGGTATTGAGGAAAGAAAATTTAGAGAGACAAAGATCGAAACTTTAGCTATTGTTCTCTAAGGTCTCACAAAAAATTTTCGTAAAGATACGAAATTTAGAAAATATAAAATGAAATTTGATTTTTTTGACAAAATAGAAAGTAATTTCAAACATCTAGAAGCACAGCCATTCAATGATACCATCCAAACAAAGTGCAAAGGAACATAAAAGCCATGACAAATTTTGGGTATGAATCTTTCATGTAACAGTACAAATGTCATATTGTTTTTGACAAGAAACAAAACTCGTAAAAAAAGGGGGGAAAAAATTGGTGAATAAGAAATCCACCGAGGAAAATAAAAAGGCAAAAACTACATCAATAGGGGACTCCAATCCCTGACCATGTCAAAGAAAGAAAAACTACCAAAAACTTTTACATCGTATAACCATATAGCTACCCAGAGTCTAATCCTGTCCCACATTGAATCTACACAATCTTCAACTCCCTTGAAGATCCTTCTATCTTTTTCCAGCCATAATGCCTAATAGCCTGCTAAAACAGCTACCTTCCAGAGGAGTCTTCCTTTCTTGTTCAAATTAAAACCATGGCCAAATTCTATCAAGTCGGAACAAGATCTTGAGATCACCTTTCTTGTTCAAATTAAAACCATGGCCTAATTCTATCAAGTCGGAACAAGATCTTGAGATCACCCAACTTCTTCCAAACTCCTTCAACATCTTACACCATAGCTCTAGAGAAAAACTACAATGAAGAAATAAGTGATTTGTTGACTCGCAATCCTTTTCACAGAGGACATACCATCTGGGAATAGAAGTTGATACGGTCTTCTTTTTTGTAACACCTCCTGAACATTCAATTTTCCCAAAGCTAACAACCAAGTGAAAACCTTAACTTTAAACGGAGTTGGAGTTTTCTAAAAAATCTCAGCTGTAGGTTACAAAGGTTGACTATAAATTTCTTGTCATCTCACTGCTATTATTAGAATTTTATTCAAATTTCAGCAATTAGAATAGGATTGATAAATATTGGACCAAATGAAAAGATGATGCGCACACACACATATATAAATATTATATTATCATATTATGTTCTTTATGTACATATTAAAAGCCACTAGAGATCTATAATACTGACAAAAATTAAAGAAGAAGTATGTTTAAATAACTCTGTTAATTAATATTTGCTACTTCAACAACCAGAACAGTACCATAAGCAATTGTCACAATTTAACCAAAAATATCTGAATCCTAGTAAATCCCAGAATGAGCCTGCAATGTCTAGGCATCATCCTCCATCTAATGTGGAAAATTGCTCACTTAAAAAAAAATTTTAAAAAAAATAAAGATAAAACAAAATAACAAAACTAATACTTTCATTCAAAAATAATAACAAATGCAAATACTGAAAATGAGAACAAGAAGCCCACCATTATGAGAGCAAAGAAAACAACATCGAAACATTTTTTTCCAAAAAAAAAAAAAGGGAAAAGAAAAGAAAAGGAAGAAAGAAAGAAGAAACCACCCTACATTAGAGAAAATCAATCTCTCAACAAATCTGAGAACATAAAATCCTAAAAATCTTTCCCATTAGTTACCACATTGCCACGAAAAACTTATATCCCAAATGACATCAAGTTCTTCCTCCCTATTTACGCAAAATAATAATGACAATAATCAATTTGCTAACACTCCATTGCCAAAGGTATGATAAAATGAAAAATAAACAAGATGCCAAGAAGAGACCCTTAAGATCAGACTCTAAAAGAGTAAACCAAATAGAATTTTAAAAAAAGTCATCTGACCGTTTGATTGGGGGGAATAAAAAGGAAAAGAATAAAATTGATTCCAAAATGACTCAATTCCAATGTTTGTTTGAGATGAGGGAATGGAAACAAGCTTTCCAATGGAAAAGAATTTGATGGAATTGCATTCCACCCAAAACCCATTCCATTCATTGGTTTTTTTCTCTCTTCCCTAATTAACCTTATATGAAAAATATAATATTAATGAAAATGAAAAATTATTAAGAATACAAATTTATGAAGAAAATAATAATTTTTTATTTTTATTTATGAAACATTTTTTAATATTTTTTCTTGTCAAATGTGCTTTTTTATTAAATATAGGAAATAATTATGAAATAATACTAATAACATAATTAATAAAATAATTTAATTTAATAAAATAATAATTTAATTGATAAAAATAAATTAAAAGAATGGTAAACGTAAAATAATTTAATAACATAATAATTTAACTAAAAACAATTAATAAAATAATACAATACAATAAAATAAAATAATGCTAAATGTACAATAATTTAATAAAATAATAATTTAACTAAAAACAATTAATAAAATAAAATAACGCTAAATGTAAAATAATTAATAAAATAATAATTTATTTAAAAAAATTAATAAAATAATTTGAGAAAATAATGAAATAAATAAATACTAAATGTAAAATAATTTAATAAAATAATAATTTAATTAATAGAAAAATAATTAATAAAATAATACAATACAATAAAATAATGCTAAATGTAAAATAAAATAATAATTTAATTAATAAAAAATTAATAAAATAATTAAAAAATAATGCTAAGTGTAACATAATTTAATAAAATAATTTAATACTAAATATAATTTAAACTACTTAAAATATTCATTTTAAGCTAAAGGGTATTTTTATCATTATACAGCTAATTCCATTCCTTTTCATAATTAACCAAACATAAGAATGTCTATTCAGTTACTGATTCCACTGCACTAACCAAATAACATAATTACATTACCATTCCTTTTCCATTCCATTCTAATTATTATTCCACCATTACAACCAAACGGACAATTACATTATCTTAATCCTCTCTTGAAAAATAATAAGAGCTCAGTGTGGAATTTCGAAATTGTTTATTCCTACTTTTTTTGTTTCTTTTATTTATTTTTTTCCTCCTTGTCTTATGGTTTATATCCTGCAACCAGTTTTATGTTCCTTGTTTCAAGAATTCTGTTTTGTTTGCTTTTCCTGTTTTCAGGCTTGGAATCCTTATTTTCAAGGACCGGTTTTTTGTCTATTTGTAGAGATTGTCCTTTCTTGAAATCTCTATAAAACCTAGTTGTATTTTGTGTTATATATATAAGTAAAATAAGAGAGTTTTCTCTCTAATTTCTTCATGGTATCAGAGCTGGAAATCTGATCCAAAACCTCAAAAAAAAAAAAAAAAAAGAAAAGAAAAGGCCTCAGATTCAGGTTCTAAGGTAACCTCCATAAGTCAAGATGCAAACCCATCTCTGCCCAGCAGTTCTGAAGGTGTTGTCTTGCCTATTACTGCGCACAAACTCAACAGCTAGATTATCTTCAATGGTCCTAGTTCGTGATGATGTTCATATGCGGAAAAGACAAAGATGATTATCTCACGGGTGTTGCTGCAGCGCCACCAAGGGAAGATCTGAAATACAAGGTCTAGAAATCTGAAAACAGTATGGTTATGTCATGGTTAATTAATTCTATGACTAACGATGTTGGAGAAGATTTCATGTACTATGCAACAGCCAAGGAAATTTGGGATGCTGCTAGAATCTCTTACTCCAACAAGGAAAATACGTCGAAACTCTTTGAAATAAAAGGGTTGATTCATGATCTTCGGCAAGGTGCGTAAACTGTCACTGAATACTTCAATACCTTGAATAGATATCGGAAACAACTTGATTTATTTGAAGACTCTAAGATGGTATGCCTAGAATGTAATGCTAAATATAAAAAAATCGTTGAAAAAGATAGAATATTCAAATTCCTATTAGGGCTGAACAAAAATCTAGACTCAAATTCTTATTAGGGCTGAACAAAAATCTAGACGAGGTAAGAGGAAGAACAATGGCAATCAAGCCTTGGCCATCAATTCAATAAGTCTTTTCAGAAGTAAGAAGAGAAACAAGCAGGAAGAAAGTTATGCTTGGACCACAAAATCCATCAATGCCCAACCCAAACAAGAATTCTGCCCTTGTTACTCAAAATATCAGCTTCTCAAATGATAACAATGCCCGAAAAGGAGGAAGGCCCTGCCGCCCTGGTGTGAGCATTTGAAAAAACCAAGTCACACCAAACAAACGTGCTGGAATCTTCATGGAAAGCCACTTGATTGGAAACCACGGGAAAGCCGTGGCTATACAGCTGCTAGACAAGAATAATCAACTATAGAAATTAGTCCATTCAACAAGGAACAGCTGGAAATTCTTCAGAAAATGTTCAACAAAACCCTCAATCACTCACAACCAGCTATATCTCAGCCAATTACAGCGGCAATCAACATGGGTACTAGTTCAATTGCACAACAAGGCAAGTTCTCCACTGCCTTGAGAACTAAATTAGAGAAAAATAATTCTTAGATAGTTGACTCAGGAGCATCAGACCACATGATGGATAACCCATCTCTTTTCCATGCTTTTATAACTTGCTCTAAAAAATTTATGGTGAAGGTGGTTGATGGTTCCTTTACCAAAGTGGCTGGAACAAGCTCGATAGTTTTATCCAAAGATCTGATTTTTAAATCAATTCTCTTGGTTCCAAGTTTGGACAGTAACTTATAGTCTGTAAGCAAACTTACAAGGGATTTGACATGTGTTACTAATTTCTTCACACTACGCAATGTGAATTTCAGGACTTGAAATCGAGGAGGATGATTGGTAATGCTAAGGAATGTATGAGACTCCATCTTCTAGAGGATTCACAAAATCTTGATAAACAAGCTCACAATGCAAGAGGTGTGTCAGTTCCTGTTTTTCCTTCTTCTAATAAAGAGAGTACAGATTAGGTCACCCTAATTTTTTGTACTTGAAAAAGATGTTTCCGCATTTATTTGATGATATTAATCCTAAGTTCTTGCAATGTGAAATTTGTCAATTGTCCAAGCATACTAGATCCAATTACCCGATTCACACTTATAAATCATGTCAACTATTTTCTATCATTCACAGTGACATCTGGGATCTTCTAGAGTCAATAATATATCACGAAGTAGATGGTTTGTGTCATTTATTGATGATCATACAACTTGGGTTTATTTTATGAAGAAAAAGTCAGAAGCAAAAGCCATTTTTCAAAATTTTCATGCCATGATTCACACAGTTTAAAATAAAAGGAAAAGTCAGACGCAAAAGCCAATTTTCAAAATTTTCATGCCATAATTCACACAGAGTTTCAAATAAAAACCAAGTGTTTAGATCAGATAATGCTAGAGAGTATTTTAACACCATACTTGGGAACTGTTTTGAGAACAATGGTATAATCCAACAAAGTTCATGTTTTTATACTCCTCAACAAAATGGAATTGCAGAAAGGAAAATAGGCATTTACTTGAGGTTGCTTAATCCCTTATGTTTTCAATGAACGTGCCTAAGAATTTTTGGGGGGAAGTTGTCTTAACCACGGCCTATCTAATAAACCGAATGCCTTCACGAGTCCTAAAGTTCAAAACTCACTGCCAAACACTGCTCTCATGTTATCCCAACACTAGAATCATCAACACTCTATCTCCAAAAATCTTTGTTTATACTGTATTTATACATGATCACTCTCAAAGTCAATTGAGGCTAGCTCAGTTGATTCAAGATTTGAGGGATGTGTGTGTGAAGCCCTACTTTAAAAAAAAATGCTCTCTCAACATCAAAGCCAATTAGATCCTAAGGCTATTAAATGCATATTCCTTAGTTACTCTCCTAGTCAAAAAGGTTACAAATGTTACTAAAACATCATTCGCAAATTTTATACCACCATGGATATAACCTTCCTTGAAACAGAATCATATTTTCCAAAAATTCACATTCAGTAGGACAAACCAGAAGTTCAAGAATGCGAATTTTGGCAAGAACCAAAAATCCCAATACCTCAACCACCCAAGACAAACATTATCCCCTATGGACACAATTTGGCTATCATACCCGAAAGTAATGAACTTGACACAATTGAAACAGCTCCAAAAACTCTTCCACATGGCCAACGCCATACACTGCCTACAAATTCAGAGTTACGTGAGTAGTCAAAAAAGAAGAAACCTCAAGTGGAGATAGAATCTCATACATTGTTAAACAGAACCAAGGATCCAACTCGGCTCCACAAAGTTTAGGTAATATAACTCTTGAGTCTTCTCCTTTGTATAGCATTGATAATGATCTTGATATTCCTATTGCTCTGAGGAAGAATGTAAGGTCTTGCACACAACACCCTATTGCCCAGTTTATCTCATATGATGGTTTCTCACTAAGATTTCGTACTTTCACTACAAATATAACTATTGTAGACACCCCTAAAGATATCTATGAGGCCCTCAAAAAACCAGAGTGGAAGGCAACAATTGGAGAGGAAATTAATACATTGAAGAAAAATGGAATTTAGGAAATCTCTGATCTTCCTCGAGAAAAATTGTCAGTAGGATGCAAGTGGATCTTTAATGTCAAATACAAGCCAGACGGAACAATTGATCGTTACAAGGCAAGGTTGGTAGCCAAAGGTTTTACACAAACCTATAGCCTAGACTACCAGAAGACATTTGCTCTAGTAACAAAACTAAATTCAGTCAAGGTTCTATTCTTATTGGCAGCAAATTGTGATTCACCTCTTTATCAACTCGATGTGAAAAATGCATTTCTCAATGATAATTTGCAAGATGAGGTTTATATAGAGATTCCCCCTGGATTTGAGATGCCAAGTAATTCTAAAAAAGTACGTAGGCCAAGAAAATCACTTTATGGTCTCAAACAGTCTCTAAGGGCATGGTTTGAAAGGTTTACAAAGGTCGTCGAACATGTTTACACTTAGGGGCAGAACGATCATATTTTGTTCTCTAAATGTTCACAAGAAGGAAAATTTTCTATTTTTATAATGTATGTGGACGACTTCATTTTAACTGGGACCACTTGGAAGAAATGAGCAGACTGAAAAAGGTACTTGCAAAAGAATTTGAAGTAAAAGACCTAGGAAACCTAAAATATTTCCTAGGGATGGAGGTGGCTTGATGCAAGAAAGGCATCTCAATTTCTCAATGCAAGAAAGGTGACTACTCCCATGGGGTCCAACTACAAATTTTGATTAAGGAATGATTGTGCCCTTGTTGATAAGGGCAGATACCAACATCTGGTAGGTAAACTCATCTATCTAGCCCATACACGGCCTGACATCGGATTCCCAGTAAGTGTTGTTAGTCAATTGATGAACAACCCTAATGAGAAACACCTTGAAGCAGTTTATAGAATTCTTAGGTACTTGAAGATGACCCCAGGGAAGGGCTAGTTTTTTAAAAACAGAAATAGTAGAGAAATTGAAATATATTCTGATGCTAGTTGGGCAGGGTCCATTACCGATAGGAGATCCACTACAGGATATTGCACTCGTGTTTGGGGGAACTTGGTAACTTGGAGGAGTAAGAAACGATCTGTGGTTGCTAGAAGTAGCGTAGAAGCTGAATATCGTGCTCTAGCCTTGAGCATATGTGAAGAAATGTGGCCGAAAAGGTTCCTAAAGGAACTTGGAATTATGGTTACAAACTCTATGAAGGTGTTATGTGATAATTTAGCAGCAATCAGCATTGCGAAAAATCTTATGCATCACGATCGTACTAAGCATGTTGAGCTTGATCAGCATTTCATTAAAGAGAAGGTCGAAGAAGGGATACTTGAACTTGTTTACACCTTCACCAACTCACAAGTTGCCGATATTCTAACTAAGTCGCTGCCAAGAGAAAAGTTCGAAAACTTAATAGCTTGAGGGGGAGTGTGGAATTTCAAAATTGTTTATTCCTAATTTTCTAATTTCTTTTATTTATTTTTCCTCTTTGTCTTATGGGTGTTTTGGCTGGTTTGTATCCAGCAACCAGTTTTATGTTCCCTGTTTCAGGATCTCTGTTTTGTTTGCTTTTCCTATTTTTAGGCTTGGAATCCCTGTTTTTATGAACTGGTTTTTTGTCCGTTTGTAGAGGCTGTCTTTCCTTGGATTCTCTATAAAACCTGATTGTATTTTGTGTTGTGTATGTAAGTAAAATAAAAGGGTTTTCTCTCTAATTTCTTCACTTACCATACAAAGTTCTCAATTTATTTTTTTTTTTTTTTTTTGAAAGGAATACAAAGTTCATAATTTTGAAATGCAAGAATAGTGAATAAAGAATTACCATCTTAATCACAGCCCTCCTATTTTTTTCCCAACACCAAGCTCCATAAAATAATATTAACCATATGAAATTGAAAGCTATGAAATTATGGTTACGTCAAACCTTTAGAAAACCTTGCCCCCCTAATTTTTAATTTTTGTTTAAGACCATAGGAGAAATCGCCAAAAATAAATAAATACGTAAAAAGAAGAAAAGGAAAATAATCATCGGCTTGCTTGTCCCCACACAACTAACAGGAGATAATATTCTGTATAATAAACAGGTACCTGTATGATATCAGCATTACCCTTTGCAACCCCAGAAGCAACTGTGCCGATTCCAGCTTCTGCTACAAGTTTTACGGACACCTTTGCCTTAGGGTTCACCTATCAATTCAGTACACATTAGTGATCCTTACTCAGCAATTGGTAAATATCTGTCTAAGCAATGAAGGAGATTCAGTTTGCTGCAGATAATCACCTGATGGAGGTCAAAGATCAATTGTGCAAGATCCTCAATGGAATAGATGTCGTGATGTGGAGGTGGAGATATAAGTGGGACTCCTGGCTTGGAGTTCCTTAACCTAGCAATATACGCACTAACTTTTTTACCAGGCAATTGGCCACCTTCACCAGGCTTTGCACCTTGTGCAATTTTGATTTCTAACTGATCAGCATTAGCCAAGAATGTTGGAGTGACACCAAAACGCCCCGAAGCAACCTGAAGGTGTAATAACTTTTTCATGAGGCACTGCTAATTGAAACTGCAGAAGTACAGAAATTATTCCACCAACCAGTTCTATTGTTCGGGGGGAAAAGAAACACTGCTTAACTTACATTTCAAATATCTTTAGATCTTGAAAATTTCAAGGTATCCATGATAAAATAGAACTGCAATTTATTCCTCTTTAAATTAGGGGCAACATTTTAAATTACAGACTATAAGAGAGAGTTCACAAAGTGGTGACCTGCTTTATAGCACTTGTAGCTGTGTCTCCGTTTTGAAGACCTTTGAGATGTGGAAGTGTGGGAGAGTACCCATCAACAACATCTGAAAGTGGCTTCCAGCGAATAGGATCCTAAACATTGATATTACGTTAAGTTTCAGATTTTCTGATAATATTTACATGGTTAGAGTCAAATAACTGAAATACAGGATTGATACGTATAAAAGGACTACAATCCATGTCAATAATATAGGTGAACAACCTACCTCACCACCTTCTCCTGAGTTAGATTTTCCTCCTATTCTGTTCATTGCAATGGCAATTGCCTCGTGAGTTTCTCTTGAAATAGCTCCAAGTGACATCCCACCCGTGCAAAACCGCTGAACAATGGATGCAGCAGGTTCAACCTTTCCCACTGGAATTGGATCACGATCACTTTTGAACTCAATGAGATCACGTAGAACCTATTGTCAGATTTGAAAAGTACAGGTTAATCTCAAAATTAAGCATCATTCTCACTCTCATCCAGTTCAAAATTAACTGACGGAACAAATATAAAAAACAACTAATGATTGAGGGACTCACATTAACAGGTCGGTTAGCTAAATGTTGTTGATAGACGGAAAAAGCACTTTCACTCTTTTGGCGAACAGCTTTGTGGAGCAATTTTGACATCTCAGGGTTGTTTCCATGATATTCCCCTTGTAATATTAAGTACATGTGCAGAAAGTTCAATACATTTAACATAAGAGTTCAAGAAAGACTAGCAACTTTCAAAAGAATTTCTAAAATCCAAAAATGACAATAAATCTGAGATAGTTGCATGTATTAAAACCAAAGCCAGTGTATATACACCTCTGCAAACATTGTTCAAACTATAACCGTATTTACACATCAAAACAAAGAAATAAACTCTGCAGGTATACACATCTAGGAATGTATTGGATATTACCAAATGAACAAAAATGTCCGGTAAAAATGATACCTCCGGGTCTGAACTGTATAAACCCAAAATTCTCTAGTCTTTTAGCTGTGTCCTCAGAGAAAGCCTTTACCCAGAAGGACAAAGTCTCTCTTGCCAGCTGCAGAAGATGTTGAAAAAAAAAATTACGACGTAATTGAATCAAAAACACTCAGGTTTGAACTTCAAAAAAAATAAAAAGGAGATGGCTGTAGATAAATTGATAGTGCCTAATTTCAAATTGTAAGTCAATTCATATTCATCTAGAATACCCAAATTCAGAACATATTTAAACTGAATAATTCAATAATGTTCAATCGTCTTTAAAGAGAAAATGATGCAAAGATCTAGAAACCAGAAATTTTGGTCCAGTGTCCCAATAGGGGAAAGCTTAGATGTCTGTGGACAGCTGCCTCCTTGGACCTGTCCTGAGTTAAAACCAGAAATACCCCCCCCCCCCCACCACCACCCCCAAAAACAACAAATAGGAACTTGCAATCAATAGTACAGCTCAGAATCCATTTCTAGCTCTCAGTAAGTAATTTAAAATATATTAAGAACCTTCTAGAAACAAGATAAATATATCCTGAAGTAATCAAAAGTCATACTAGTTGCATTATCTCTTCCCAATAAAGAAATGGCATCTCTAACAATTGAAGTACTTCATAGTTGTGCATCATTGCAACAGAAACTTCCATTAAAGAAGACAAAAAATGTTCAAAAGAAAATTGACCATCGACTTCACAAAGTCGAGAGAAAGAGAGAGAATATAAGATGTCAATACAAAACACTGAAAAAAAAAAAAAAAAAAAAAAAAAAAAAAGAAACCCTGCATTTTTGTCAAGAAAGGACAAGATTGTCCTAGACAAGAATGTAATGAAAGCTGGGTGTATACTTCTACTAATAATCACCACAGAAACGAATTTCATAAAACTATCACTCCAGTTCTTGTTGCAGGACTTTCTCATCTACCATTATGACTCTTTTGAGGTTATAAACGATTGAATATAAGGCTGGTAATAACTATTCTAAGTGGTAGTAATATACATCCACACAAAATATGTGAATTTCATCATGATTGTTACAATTATATTGTATTTAAAATGTTAAATTGCTGTTGTGCGCCTCACCTCATCAAAGGTCAATCCACCAATACTAGACACACTCCCACGAAATGCGAAATCAACAACTTCCTTCCCTAATCCATAAATCTCGAAGATCTGTGCACCACAATAACTAAATACAGGAAGCTAGTTAGTGAATTTGTTGATGCATTTAAGAAACATTACAGAAAAAAGAAGAGTCAAGTCTAATCTAGCCAATTCAACTAAAGACGAAAGAAAAAAATTACCTTGAAAGCAATGATATGCCCATTTTGGAAAGGATTTTGAGAAGACCAGCTTTGACAGCCTGAGATGTACAGAGATCGTCAATTAATATACTCAATCTATCACTAGTTAACATTTTTCACTAAAATTCCGGTGCAGGAAAAAGTTGAAATACCAAAGTCCAAGGTACACAAAAGCAATCACCAAAACTAAATGAGTTCTAAAATCCAGAAACCAAGAATTTTGAAGCAAAAATAAAATAACCCAATCACATTCTTCATTATAATTAAGCTTCAGATACCTAAAATTTTCCCAGATTTCTTGGAATTTTTCTGCTGTGCACATGTGTGCATGTTCGCATAAGTGCATAATAATAGTCTATTTCTTTCCCAATTTTGTATAATAGTAGTCAGTAAACAAACAACGATATGCCTCAGTATATTACCGAGCACAATATCAGCAAGTTTTCCACAGCAAGGCATCATATTCAGTGACTTAGTAAACCCGGTTCATGCACATGCTTACTTCAAGTTACCTATACTCAATTAAAGCTAATTACACTTACTCTTAAACTTTTCATGTTCAAAACATTCACATACACTCTTGTCTTACTTCCAGTCACCTAAACTCAATTAAAGCTAATTACACTTACTCTTAAACTTTTCATGTTCAAAACATTCACATACACTCTTATCAGGAAAGACAAGAGTCTACAAATAACCAGTAGGAGACCTTAGTTTCATTAGGAAAGTCAAATTAGAAAACTGTAATGCATGTACAATATAACGCGGAATGAAAACTAAAATCAAAATGTCAGCCCAGAATAATATTTCTAACTCCATCAAAACATCAAAAGGAAATTTCCTTTTCACAAATTTGTTTGCAAAACCAGTATACTGACCTTGCAGTAGTTCTTTTGAGCCTGTTCGATAGTTACAGTAGGCATCTTCCCATTACGCATTAAATTTACTGTTTTGGTACTCAGACGCCATTGCCGGCTTGTCTCTAATGCCAAATACGGGCATATGGCACTGAAAGATAATAAAAGTAATGTTATGCGCTTTCCCAATGAAAACATGGGTGAAAAATGTTTTGCTCCAACTGCTATTGCCAAATGCAAGCAATAAACTTAAGGAATGGAACCAGTAGCCAAAAAGCAAGCATCACATGAAGTAAATTGAGACAAAGGCAGATTTTCAAAATGAACAATTTTCGAAAAGACGATCAATCCTCATTGGATATGGTTTAAAAGATGAGCAGTTGTGGGCATGGTATTACCAACTCCTGAAACTAAATAAGAGAAATAGAAAATGAGGAGTGAAATTATTTACAGAGACATAGATATAACATAACCATCATATCCACTTAAGTAATTTTGTTATGGAGGGTTTTCCTACACTTTAAGATGGTCCACTTTGATGCATCTCATCTTTCTTGTACTAACTTTTTTCAACGATTGGTCATAAACTATATGACAAATTAAGTGATACACTACCATTCTAAGATGATTTGAGGTAAGAGAAAAAACGAAAGTAGCTAAATCTTTTCTTCACAAAGGAAAAGAAAACTTCAAGTGAAAATTTTGATCATTGACTCATCCCTTCTATCATGATTGACCAAAGGGGAAGAGGGTACAAAAGCTGACTACAAGTCTACAACAATACTGTGTCATATCAAATGGAATGAAGAAGGGAGAGCAAGGAGGACCTTGCACCATATCCAATCAAGCAGGCAAAGTGATGAGTACTGAAACACTGTGCAGTGTCTGCTACAATAGAAGCTGACACTCGCAAACCATTTTGAATAAGATGCTGATGAACAGCTCCAACGGCAAGAAGAATCGGAATTGCAGGACGAGTNAAAAAAAAAAAGAAAGGAAAAAAAAAGGGAGAAGAAGAAGAAGAAGATATACAGCAACAGGTCTCTTTGCAGAAGTCTTTTGGACTAGCACTTATAGAGAAAGGCCTATCTTTAAGGACTATTCACGAAATAGTCCTTATTTAGTTATAACTCAACCATGGTTGACAACACAAAAAGAATATTTTAGTTATAATTCAACCACGCTTGACAACGCAAAAATTACTATTTAACAAGAACTTTTAAGATGTAGGCTTTGTACTAAAAGTCACTTGCCAAATGTCCCCCAAATTCCTAACAAAATTATAGTTTTATAATAATAATCATGATGATATCTACGACAATAGTAAAATAATGAACAAGAAAATAGGCGTTTGTATAAAGAAAGATATATCAATTTTGTTGATAAGAGTTGTTAATAAAGGCATATTGGTCCACACATTTGCCATTTGGTTCAACATTTCAAGCAAGATCCACGTGTAAGCAACTAATGGCAAGGTATTATTGTTGCAGCTATAAAACTAAAGAGCAGACAAAGGAATGGACCAAAAAACAGACAAGGACATATGGAAGTTTGGTGCACTCCATTATATGAGGATGCTCAGTTTTCGTCAATTAACACTAAACAAAAATAAAAAGGAAATTTTCTGCCCAAGTTTTTTCCTTACGTAAACAAAATAATAAATCAATATGTTTCAGAATCAAAGTGAGAAAACTCCAGAATAATGCAGAATGATGCTAAATTTTTTCCAATTTAATTTTTGGCATAAATTATTACGTTTGACGTTTGTTTCTTCTCCCACAAGAGGGAGGGAGAGTGTTTCTTATCCCAAAAAAAAAAACAAAAAGAGGGAGGGAGGGAGAGAGAGAGAAGGGAAAAAAAAAAGCACATGAAAATAGACCAAAGCTAAAATGGCTCTTACCAGCTCATCAGATCGATCGGAGAGAACAAGCAATTGGGAGCCATTTCGCACTGCTTCATCAGCAGCTTCACAAAGCCTATTCAGTGTCCTTTCCAAGGAACCTTCTAATCCTTTACGAATATCATAAAATGTTGGTAAAACTTGGGGTTTTAAGTGAGAGTCCTTCAGCAATACCTCAAGCTCTCCCTCATTTAGTACAGGACTAGACAGGATAACCTAGCCCCATTAAATAAGCTATGTTCAGTCTCATATACATAACAATTGCATAGATTTCTTTTCAATATAAACATTATATGGACAGTCACCATGAAATATGGATTAAGAAGAAAAAAAGATACTAGACAAACCTGTGAAGCATTTTCAGGTCCAACCTCCAATATATTCCCTCTCTTCCCAATGTTGACTTCAAGTGACATAACTAACCCTTCTCTGAGAGGATCAATAGCTGGATTTGTAACCTGCAATCGACAAAACGAATGATAAATATGAGAGATAATATACGTTGGATATAATTCAATATTGTTATGTCATGGAGAACTAAGCAATATGAAATTTAAATATACATATATATATATAGGGTGAGAAAGACAATGTTTAGTAAATTAACAAGAACCTAACCTAAAAGCCTCACCCTTGTCTTCTGTCATAATAGACAAAAGAGGCAGAGGGTAAAGACTGACTACAGCAATACTGTCTCATCCAAAAAAGAAATAAGCGAACCTGTGCAAACCGTTGCTTAAAATAGTCATAAAGCATGTGGGGTTTCTGGGATATCACTGCCAGTGGAATATCATCTCCCATACAAAATGTTGGCTCCTTCCCTTGTGCAGCCATAGACTCAATAACCATTTGCACATCCTCACTAGAGTAACCAAATGCCCTGTTCCCACCAAGATAAAAGTTAGAACCACTCAACAACATACAGCGCAAGAGATATTAAGCAAATCATAGGCCATAATAAAATATTATTTAAAAAAAAAAGTGTCACATTCACCTCATTAGAATCTTGATAGTGAGGTGGATGTCAATCTATCCAATTCATGAATGCAATTTTATCTACTCGTATTTTACTCTGTACAACTACAAAGATATGCAAAAATGCGAACATGTACCACAGTTGTACCTACAGAAACTAGACAGCGAGCTAGACACCATATCAACTCATTTCATTCAAGTATCTTGATAAGAACCATTCAACAATTTCCTGAAGTGTTAACTTTAACTGGATCCATCTAAATCCTGTGACCCATCTAATAAGCTTTCAATTGAATTGAAGCAACCTAGGTATTTTCTGTTGAACTCACTGAATCTAAGTAATTTGTCAATTGAACAAGACAAGGTATGAAGCAGTTCCAAAACTCAACAGGTGTTATCGAGAAAGGCAGATCTTAATATTCTATTCTAGGAACATTTCTTCCATTCTTTTAGCATTCCTTGAAATATCTCCTAACTTTGATGAGTAAATTTATTTATAAGGGCCCTATATACTCCAGCCATGTTTGGTACAACAAAGTGCTGAGGATCACTCTTTCACGTAAGAGAACAGAATGCCCCAAGTAGAAGATGTTTTGGTAAAAGTAAATGGTGTTTCAACCATAAATGACATCATAACAAGTATCAGTAGAGTTTTAACATAATTTTTTAGCATTTTCACCAAACGATTATTTTGCAACTTAGTTTGTACACCAGCACTTTCAGAAATAATCCTTTGCACTTAATACATAGAACAGTATGAGCGTCTAGGATATAAGCAAAATGAAGTGCTACAGTATCAGAGGCATTTCAAAACAGCTAATAGAATTGAGAGCTTACTGTTGGCGTCTCAGTATGGTGTCATTGTCCATTTCTGCAGCTGAGAGAAAGTTTGCAGGCTTCAAGGATCGAAGGTTTTCCTTGACCCACTTTCCATATGGATTTGACAAGGCAACACGCTTTTTAACCTCTGTATTTTCATACACCTGCCATTTGAAAAAGCTTATAAGTTTTTGGAAAAAAAAAAGACCACTAAAGCTTTTTCCAAATACAACAAAAGGTGGCATCGTAAGTAAAAAGCTCAAACTTTGGTAAATGAAAAAGAAACACGAGTACTATAATTTCACTACGATATGAAGTACAAAATCTACCGTCTTGAAAAAACTAATCAGAAAGCAATCTCTAAACTAAATTAGCACCCATCCTACAAAGCCATTTTGCTTGGTCTAACCCATAGAAGATATAAATTACCCTATTAACTGACTAATTTTCCCTTTTAGAATATCCTAAAGATCGAAAGTTCCAAACTGAGGGAGAGACCAACGAAATGCA
This sequence comes from Trema orientale, assembly GCA_002914845.1. Classification (NCBI taxonomy): domain Eukaryota; kingdom Viridiplantae; phylum Streptophyta; class Magnoliopsida; order Rosales; family Cannabaceae; genus Trema; species Trema orientale. Next base: position 24,332 of record JXTC01000709.1, read on the forward strand.
AAAATCTTTCAAGCAGCAGTGAGGATACAATAATATATTGTAATTATACACTTTTATTTTCAAGCAGGCAACTAGAAAGGAAGAGAATAAACACCATACACAGCTATACCTTGCCAAAATTAAAGATAACCCTCTATAGAAAATCTTTCAATAATTAGAAGTAAATGTTTCCTTCTGGAAGGTTCTATAGAAAATCTTTCAATAATTAGAAGTAAATGTTTCCTTCTGGAAGTACCTTAACCAATACAAATATATGCTACAAGAAAACCAAGCAATAACTTTTGCACAAACCTGTCCACTTAGTAAATCAACAGTTATCATCATTCCTGGACCCAGACGGCCTTTCATTGTCACTTTGGACTCATCCATAGGTAGAACACCAACCTAAGAAACGAAAATGAAGTCTCAAATCTTAAGCTCATTGAACAAGACCAGAAACAACAGCTTTAGAATCCAAAACAACAGCAAAGCTTATCCAGTTATGTAAAATTATGCTGCAACACAGAGCATCCACTGCAATCGAATAATGGAAAAAGGACTCCATTGCTATATCCTACTCAATGTAAATAAACTCACAAATGCACAATGCATATGGAGAAAATCTATGTTATTTGCTTCTAATGGAAGAATTTCTCCTCTCACACTTGGATCAAAAATTTATCATGTTATAGAGAACCAATTTGCTTTATGGCCTCAAGCCAATACCCCATCAATTTGGGAGCAAAATTTAATGGTGTTATATGGTGAGAGGTTCTTGAAAAATGAGGCAGATACCGGATAACAATGAACTCTAAAATGCTACGTAATAAGCTAAGCCAAACATGGTATAAAAAGAGGTTCTCTAACCAAAAACATCATAGTTAGCACATAATTCAAGAACATTTATAATAACATATAAATGCAATGTGCGAGAAGCTTCCATAATTTTTCTTTATGTTTGAGACATTTCATAATGGTAAGCATCAACAACGAATACTTTTGGTATTCAAATTGCACATATTCAATTGCAGAATATGTTCTATTATCCCGCACTGAGGTAACAAACGGCCAATTATACACAGCTCAGCTCAGCTGTGCTCGCTCGGTGCTTCTATAAGTTCTCAAAACCAAGCCAAGCCTAAACACCATCACAAACATTACTCTGTACTTAGAACAGAACCTTGTTCTATAGGCTTCTCGTAAACCGTGGAAAATCCATAAGAACAATATAAGAGCCAGTTGTGCTCTAGCCAACACTACAGGATGACAGTCATCAACCATGAAGAAATTCCAAGCAATAATGAGAACAAAACAAACCTCGGATGCAACATAAACAACATTGTCTGCTGTCCGCCAATATCTAGCTGGACGCAATCCATTTCGATCAAGGGTGGCACCAACTGTTTTTCCATCACTGTTCCATATGAATGGTATGCAATAATCATTAATAGAACCGTTGCAGAAATAATACTCATATAAATATATATATAAAATAAAAGCGAGAGCAGTTTTAGTTTCATGTCAATCCACATAATTTTGTGTATGCTACTCAATTGATGACGCGGAACAAGAATAAAATAAACCCTACAATTTTGGGAGGTAGGAAGCTCTAGCATATTACTAGGTAGGTTCCCACGGGGAATCGAACCCCAAATCTCATGGGAGCAAATCATGGGCTTGATCACTCAACTTAGCCCTCATACGTAGGCTTTAATCAAGGTAAATTGACATAGATAGTTGTAATTTGGATTAAAATGACCTTTTTAGGAGTGTTTTGAAAAATAGACTTGTTTACGAGTGTTTTAGAAAAATAACTTTTTTAGGAATGTCACAATATTTTGTGACGGAGTCACGCTATCTGTGATCATTAATTAGTCCTAAAAAAGTCATGTTTATGATAATTGTGTGACCTTCATCGCAGAACATTGTGACACTCCTAAAAAAGTCACTTTTCATAACACTCTTAGAGAAAAGTCATTTTAGTTGAAAATACTCCTAGTCAAGTCCATTCCCCTGGCTAACTAGAATTTATGTTTCGTAATTGTATTTGGTTTCTTATTCATGTTTATTTTCCCAATTATGTTTAATTTGCCCGTCTATAAGTAGGCTGAGCTATGTTCATCGTTCTGCCAAATTTGATTTATGAAAGAAAAAGAAACTAAATAATTAGACTGTCTCTCTAATTTTCTTTTATCTCTAAATTTCTTTCTTTCTCTCTCCAAACTCCAATCTTTTCTCTCTAAATTCCTATCTGAATGCTAATCCTCTTCTCTTTTCTCTTGTAATTTTACGTCACTTGATCACTTACGACCATAACTGGGAATTGTCTGATTGTCTTTCTCAATAATGTCAAAACTAACACTATGAATGATCTAGTTGATTCGCAAGTCCTTAATGCCCTAAGGTCCTCATTGTGACCATCATCCATTCAAACAATATGAGATAACTACCATCAGCAGCTAATCTAGATTTACATACAAAGAACTGAAACTCTAGTATATTGTTAGGTAGGTTCCATGGGGAATCAAATCCTAGACCTCATGGGAACAAACCAAGGACCTGACCACTCGACCTAACCCTCATGGTATAATAAGAATAGTAATAACTAGTATTCATAATGATAAATAAAAAACACTAAGACAAGGCTACATTCTACTTTCTGGACGACACTGTCAACTACCTTTAACTAAGTAGAATTAAACAAGATAACTAGTTGACAACTGATTAGTTTGATAGCATGTTGACGACATCGGAAGATTTACCTGAATAATAGTAAGGCAGGTCCATCCCAAGCCTCCATCTGACCCTTGTAATAATCGTAGAAGTCAACCACCTAGATTGGGAATAAATATTTGAGTATCCTCTTCTTGTAATATTGCTTTAGATAAGAAGAATGTTATATTCTAACGGTAAATTAGAGTATGAGGAATGAAGTGACAAGTAATTTATCCGAGAAAATATCATTAAAAGACTATGAGGAATGACAAAGAATGCTTTGACTCGAGAACTAAGAAAAGATATTGAGAAGATTACAGACTCCAGGAAAAAATACAAGATAGAAAATGAAATCAGAGTTTAGGAGGTTAAGTACTTAAAGAATGAAAGCATTTTCTCCAAATTCTAAGTTCTATATAACACAAACTTAACGGTAACACAAACTTAAAATACCTCGGGATACTTGATTGTCAAAGTTGGGTGGTTTTTGTATGCCTCTGGTACAAGAATCATTAAAGCCTCCTCAGGAGTACGACCACTTTTTATCAGCAACTGAATAGATATAACCACGAACAAAGAGCAATACATGCAAATATCAAAAGAATGATATAGAATAGTCAGCTTGGGTGAAGTCAAATGGGCAAATCCTTGAACTATGATTCACACATAAACTGAGATTCAAGCAACTGAGATGATATTCAGCTCCCCCACCCTACATCCCCCAAGAAAAAAATGTTGATTATATGTTCATTTGTTTTTTACCATATTACAAAAACAAATTGACAAATTATAAGAATATAGTGCCTCAAGAAGACAAGAAAAAGTATATCCTTGGACAAAAACGTAAACTTTCCATTTCCAGGAATGCAATTCCTTTATGTCCAGACAATAGAACATGGCTCCACATTATTTCTATCTTTCCTTATGCATGTCTTCATGGTTAAAAGCCATTGCTATGCAATTAAAACAAGATCTTGGCAGGAAAGGTACTTTTTCTTAATAAAAGACTTATGGGGGAGATTGACGTTTTGAAAAAGAGTCAATCACCCACTATATTAATGATGAAGGATCAATTAACTTCTAATAATACATTTATACAAGAGCAAACACGCTGCAAATTATTCCATAATATTTTCCAGATCTTGAACAACAATTATCATAAACTCACACAGTAACTCAGTTTTATTTTTTGTTTTTAGCAAGTGATAATTCAGATAGACTAAACATTTTGATGATAAAATTTGCAAAGAAATAAAACATTAAATCTGCTTGAGAAAATAGAAAAAGATTAGTCGAAGTTAAAAGTTAAAACCTAGAATAATTATCTTTTGGTCTTTGTGGAAGGAAAGGAATAGTAGAATTTTTAACGACATTAGAGGGGATATAGACTCTATTTGGGAAAGAGTTAAATACTTTGTAGCATTGTCAGTGTACGACACTGGATGTTTTAAGGATTTATCTTTTTCAGATCTTACTAGAGATTGGTCTAACTGGCTATAGTCTCTTGCTCTGTTTTCTNAAAAAAAAAAAAAAAAAAAGATAATAGTGATAACAGTAGTATAAATTGAATGACTCATACTTCCGCTGCACTGTCAAGATTTGCGGAGTCTGATGCCTTGGGGTTGCCAAATGGACGAATTTCATTTTCTCGACCACGCCATACAGGAGACTGCAATGAGGTTTCCCGAGATTGCATCCAGTTCAAGTTCCCCTGCGTAGAACTTTGGTGTCAGCATAAAGTTTTTCAATTGTAATTATACAAGCCATGTAGACCATGTTACTTCAGACTTTTAAAAGTGAAACAATATTAACCTGTATGGTATTGATCTCTCCATTATGACCAAGTAATCGCATTGGTTGTGCAAGAGGCCATCTCGGACTAGTATTCGTACTGTACCTCCGATGATAAATAGCAAAAGGGGATTTATATAGATCATTTTGAAGGTCAGAATAAAACAACCCAAGAACTTCTGAGCGAAGCATTCCCTTGTAAACTATTGTTTGATTGGACAAAGAACAGAAATAAAGTTCACTTCCCCAACTTTCTGACTGTGCTGCTTTTTCAATCAATTTCCTGCATATGTACAATTCCCGTTCAATGTCATCAACATTCTCCTCTTTAACAACTTTTACAAATACCTGCTGTATGTTGGGCATGGTTTCTTTTGCATAGTAACCAACTACAGGCACATTCACGGGAACAGGCCTCCACCCTAGCACTTCAAGACCCTCTTGTCTAAAAATATTCACAATAACTACAAAAGCAATCAGAATTAATGGTCAACTAACAGATAATATGTAAAATCAAACAAATACTCACTGCTACAGTAAGATCCAGTAAAACATACAATAAATGGATGGCATAGAAACAAAGAAATTAAGAAGAAAGAAATATACCAAAGGACATAGTCAAAGAATATAGAGATACTATGCCCATTTAAATGGTGTGTGTGTGTGTGAGAGAGAGAGAAGTTACACTAAAATAGAATAATAATCCTATCTGTAAATTTAAAGCCGCACATATCTGTCTGCATCTTTAGTCGCTAATGAATTGGTGGAGGATCTCCGTGCCTCTAAAAAGAGCGGTTTGGTTTTCAAGATCGATTTTGAAAAAGCTTGCGATAATGTCGAATGGCCTTTCCTCGACTTTGTCATGGATATGAAGGAGTTTCCTGATCGATGGAGATCATGGATAAAAGGTTGTCTTCACTCAGTCAACTTCTCAGTGATGGTTAATGGGAAGCCTAGAGGAAAGTTTTCAGGCTCTAGAGGACTTAGGCAAAAAGATCCGCTTTCTCCTTTCCTCTTCACTTTGGTGGCGGACGGATTGGGGCGTTTAGTAGATATAGCGAGAGACAGGGGCATGGTTTCTGGTTTTAAGATTGGAAGGAATCAAGTTGAAGTTACACATCTTCAATTCGCTGATGATACTCTTTTCTTTACCCAACCGGAACAGACAAACTTGATTAATCTCCTACACCTATTGGATATTTTTTGCCTGGTTTCGGGCCTGAAAATCAACATGGGAAAGAGCGTGTTATTGGGAATCAATATGGATGAAGGCCAAACTACGATATTTGCCACTTCTATTGGGTGCTCGGTGGGCAATTGGCCCATAAAGTACTTTGGTTTATCTCTAGGGGCCAATCCGCTGAGGTCTGACTTCTGAGAGCCCATGCTGGCTAAGGTTTGCAAAAGATTGGATGGATGGAAAAAATCTTTTATGTCACGAGAAGAAAAACTAACTTTGATTCAATCAGTCCTTTCCGCCTTTCCCACTTACTATTTATGCTTATTCCGAATTCCAACAGGGGTGACTGACGCCATCGAGAAGGTTATGAGGGACTTTTTGTGGGAAGGAAATGACGACTGGGGGGGGCGAGCACTTGGAGATGGGACTCTATTTGTAAACCTAAGGAGCTCGGTGGTTTGGGCATAGGCAACATTGTGCTACGTAACAAAGCCTTACTCACTAAATGGTTGTGGAGATTTCCTAATGAACAAGCAAGGTTTAAAAAGGCTAGTTTGAGTACCAAGGCGTTTTGTCCTAGTTGAGGCGAGGCGTAATCTTTGAGGCACGCCTCAAATTTGGCATTTAAAAAAAAAAATCTAAAATATAAAGCATTGATAAACAAACCCAATAAATCATCATAAAAAGTCATAAGAGTCATAAAATTGGAAAATAAAGCCTTAAGTCTCAAATAAACCAAAATATAAATTTATGTTGTTTTAGTTTAGTTTTTTAGTTTAGTTGAGAACAGCTAGGGTTATGTGCTTTTAGTTTAGTTTTTCTATTGTTTTTGAGCTGAAACTAAATGATTTGTCTAAATCAGACATGGGCCTTTTATAAAAAACCCAAATCTTATAAATAAAAAAAAGGCCTAATAGTTAAAGTAAAGGCTTAAGCCTCAATATACACCTCAAGTGTGGGAGATGTAAGCCTCCCAGGAAAATCTTAAGGCTTAAAGCCTTGAGGCTAAAAAAAAAACGCCTCACAGGTTGAGGCGCACCTCAGTTTCGCCTTTTTAAACCATGTGAACAAGACACTTTTTGGGGTAAGGTCAACAAAAGTAAATATGGCCTCTGTCCCAATGGATGGGATTCGGGAGCAGCAAATAGAATGTCATACAGGAGGCCATGGAAGTTTATTTCTAGCTACCTTGACGATTTCTAGAAACATATTCATTACAAAGTAGGTAGTGGCCTCAAAATGGGAAGATGTGTGGGTAAGGGAGTACACCGTCGCTGATCGCTTTCCTCTCTTGTATCGTCTGATAGATTCCAAAAATACAAGCATCGCAGCCTTAGGAACTTCGGAGAATTACATCATGTCAGGGACCCTCTCTTGGAACCATGGTTTTTTTCGAAATCTTAATGAGAGGGAAACAGAGCAGGTTTCCAGTCTTTTATCAGTTCTAGATCTTGTTAGATGCCGGCTAGAAGAAAATGACACGAGAATCTGGCAATTAGATAGGTCTGGGCAGTTCTCTTGCAAATCTCTCTTCTTTAGACTGCGAGCTACTGATGAAGATGTCCCTTTTCCCTACTACTCCTTTATTTGGAAATAAACTTGCCTTATGAAAGTCAAAAAGTTTTTTGTTGGCTCTTATCCCTAGGCAAACTCAGTACGCATGAGATCCTTCAGCGTCGGAAGCCTTTCTCTTGTTTATCGCCAGGATGGTGTGTTATGTGTGGTAGTAATGACGAGGTCAGCAACCACTTATTCTTACACTGTGCCTTTGCTTCGTCGATATGGTCAAAGCTTCTTACAGATTTTGGTGTTCATTGGGTTTGGCCACTCCATTGTCACCGTGTTTTCCAACAATTGTCAGGCTTGGGAAGAAGTAATGCGCGTAGGAAGAAGATGTGGAAGCTTTCTATTGTGACTATTTGTTGGGCTATTTGGTTGGAAAGGAATATGAGGATCTTTGAGGATGTTAAGAGCAATGTGGATGGGTTATGGGATACAGCTAAATTCTGGGTAGCCTTATGGGTACACGACACAAAAAATTTTAAGAATATCCCTTTTTCTGTTCTAGTTAGGGACTGGAGCCTTTGGCTGTGACCCTTAGATGATTACTTATCATCTTTATGTACTCTATTATTCTCATTAATAAAATCTCAGTTTCTTATCAAAAATAAAAAATAAAACAAGAAGAAGAAGAATAAGAAGTCGTGTTAAGCTATTCCTAAAACATGTTACAAACTCACCTTTGACTCCTTTCTTTTCCCACCTATTTTCTGCTTTCAGATTTCTTAACTAACTAGCCATTACTAGTAGGACAAGACAAGAACAGTTACAAAATTCAAATAAATACCACTGAATTGGCTGGCTCTTGAGCTAATAGATCATCAAAATTTTCCAAACTAGCATGTAGAAGATAAAATTTCAAACTACTAACAACAAAGCCCGACACAAAGTACATGATGCATCCCACTATATCCTAGGATGTTTAAAGCTACCTTTTTTGACTTCTTTCACAAGGTCATCATCTGTGGGGAGGAAAACCATTCCAACACCAGTGTGCAACTTGTCGAAGGTAGAAATCCCTTGACTGTTGGCCCAATTGTTAAACAGATCCCATGGAATCGAAGTCATCACGCCTGAACCATCACCAGAGTCATTATCTGCTCCACAGCCTCCACGATGTTCCATGCAGCCAAGAGCAGTAAGAGCATCCTCAACAATTTGATGAGACGCTTTATTATTCAAATTGGCAATGAATCCAACACCACAAGCTCCTCTTTCTGATAATATATCCTTTAAGTCTGCAACCTGCAAAGCATAAATTCAGATCATCCGGAACAATGGAACGACTTGACCTTGCAATGCTTTATTAAAAAGCATAATAAGGCAATACCAAATAACAACCCAATTGAACCTCCAAATATTCATAAAGAACGGTGAAGGGGAAAAAAAATACTTTGCAGCACTTGTCTTGTAGTTCGATCCAAACACACTATTCACTAAATTTACTATGGGGCAATAATGTACACATAGCTCACATGAGCATCAACACTAACGAAAAATTTTGAGAGAGAGAGAGAGGGGGAGGAGGACAGAAGAATGCAAAATAAATTAATAAATAAAAGGCTAGCTCAAAAAAAAAAAAAAACGCTTTAATCAAATAAAAATGTTGTACGCCTTTGAATGACGAACGTGATGTGTAGAAAGGATCCAAGACACCAGTGTACTTTTTCTTTTTCCAATTACTACTTCTGTTACTCGTCTAAGCAATGTCCTGCTAACCTTCAAAAGAAAATACATCATGTCCACCAGATACAACCGAACTTGGATGGAACTGGCCACGAGATGTTTCCCGATTAACTCTAAATTTTATTGGAATTCTATGACATTACATTGAACATTAAACCTTACAAATACTTGCCTTGCAAGCACTTTTTTTTTTCCCCCTTTTTTTGATAAGAAACGAGCTTTGTATTAATAAGAACTATAATACAAAGGTGGTGGATAAGAAATCCGCGAAACAAATCACACAAAAACAAATTACATCAAGGAACTCCAATCAAAAAACGAAAAAAAAAAAAAAACACTTTACTTTGTAGGTTACTTTGATCACTATCCAAAATTTCCTTATGAAATCAAGCCTAAACCAGCTTAACTCCTATATGTCACTAACATCATGAGAGTTAATCCGAGTTCACAAAGCCTTGTTTGCCAAGTATCTCATAAGATGGGGCCAAAACAACAAAGGATTCATACCCAAAAACAAAAATGCTTTCAAAAATCCCAATTGCACAAGCATCTCCGAGTTCTTACTTAGGTCCGTAATTACAACTCCAAATTAATACTCCATAACAGAGAAGCAAAATTCCATTATCCCAACAAGAAGTACACAAGCCCGCTAATGAAAAACCAGCCCACTAATGAAAAACCAAGCAGTAAAACGCCTTTCATTACCATAAATCAAGCGCAAAAAACTCAAGCATCTGCTGCTAACAAGTGAAAGTAGCTAAAAAAGACGTTACTTTTAAATTAAAAAAAAAATCCTAAAAGGAAAATTACTAAAAACGCGTTTGGTCCTCCTTTCAAAAGGCATGCTATTCCAAAAACGGCATGTCGTTCGCAAAGTAACCGAAACAGGCAACGCAAAAAGAAAAGAAACAGTCCCCAGTCAACAAACTTGAACCAAACACGGCCTCCGCATGACCATTTCACTCCAAAAAAACCCGCAAAACTCCGAACCTAAGGCTCTCAAATCGATCAGAACCAAAACACCATACCTTGGTCTCCGAATCGGAGCGACCTCGCGATTCATCGAAGGCGACCTCGGCACGTTCAAGATCGAGAACCGCCTTGACCGAAGACGACGTCGTTCCGCGCCTGGCTACAGATTGATGAAGAAGACCGGAGCGATTCACCGAGGCTCCGAATTTCCTCCGAGTCCGGTTCGATTTGCAGTAGAGCCCGACGAAATCGACGAGGAAGAGTCCATTTTTGACGAGGGAAGGAGGAGGAGGAGGAGGCCGACGGGTGGCGTAGTAGCATCCGCCGGAGTGAAGCAGCTGGGAAATGGAGGACACCGATTGCGCCGCCATGGACGGCGGCCGCGAGCTCAAACTACAGATAGTTTTAGAGAGAGAAAGTGAGAGGGAGATTCTAGAGAGAGAAAATGGGAATGTGGACGTGAGTGTGAGAAAGGAGCACGCGATGAGAAGATAATAAAAGAAAGAAAAAGAGAGCCTCTCACTCCTCTTCTCCTCCCTGGCCTCTTACTAGTTACCACTGCTCCCTACCACTACTCCTCCATTCTCTATATCTGACTCTTCCACTGACCCAGGGTTTTACTCCTCTGCTTCGCGGGTCCACTGTTCGCTTCTCCTGTGGTGGGTTGTTTCTTAAACCCGTTGGTTCTGTATTGTACGGTGCCGATTTTCCGGTGATCTTGGAGGGGTCCCATTCAGCCACACGTGGACCGATTTTCCGACATAATTAATTCCTAATTGTTTTCTTTGTGATTTGCCTTCGTACGGTGACTTTCCTAATTTAATTATTTTTTTCTTTCTTTTTCATTTTTGCTTTTGGTTTTGTTTAATTAGCCACTTGACAACTTAAGGTTATTTTAAGGGAATCATTTAGCTAATTTCATTTGGTATTTATTTGTTAATTGAGATTTTTCATGTTTGGGTTAGACGTTGACTTTTACTTTATTTTTATGCGTAATTAAACAAAAAAAAAGGTATTAGAAACAACTTTATACACGATTAATGTATAATACATCATAAAATAGAAAAGCAAAATATTATGCGTCACAACTTACATGATTCTCAACTACTAACCATGATTTCTAATCTTTTTTTTTTATTGCAACAACTAAACATGCATCATGTACACGTATCCGTATAAGCCTTTTTTTTTTTTTTTGGAATATTGGTATCGGTATAAATCACAACCAAAAAAAGAATGATATAGTATTTGATAGTGGAACCTTGAGATCACTTGTAGGTTATGTTACGTTGTCTAAAATAATGTTAGCGATAGGAAAAATGAATTGGTATCAGTTATCCCTCCGAAATCGATAGAAATTCCTTGGGGATTTCCTTATAATAGTTTGTAATATTTATGTCAAACAATAAAGTAGGGTGTTAAAAATTCAAACTAATCTTTGATTAAAAAAAAATCAAACCAATCTAATTAAACCAATCAATCTAAATCAAATTCAACCATTGAAAATTAGTTGCAATTGGACTGGTTTAGGTAAAAAAAAAAAAATGAAAATAATTGGATTGGATTTGATCATGGGAGTTTATGTGTCTTAAAAGTCAAATAAAAAACAGATTAATCCAATTGAAAATAAGAATACAACTTTTTTTTGCCTATTATCAATAAGATCTATAATACTAAAGCTACGAATACATGTATTTTTTGTTAGGAAATTATATTTCCTACGTTGAGCCACATATACAAAATAATTATATTGAGCCATATTATTTCATAAATATGTAATTTAATAAAGCTTGGTCAGAATATCCAACTGGGTATGGATACCAATGTAGATATCTTGTTAGTCACCCAGTTAGGTTTGATAGATACCTAACAGGAACTATTTAAAGAATTTATTAGGATTATGGTCTCTGCAGCCAAATATCACATACACTCAATTCTCTATAACCAACTATCAGTTACAAAGAACTCTATCTGAGTGACATTAGGCTTTAGGTTGCAGAAGACCAAAATCCTCAATGCATCATCTTTTATTCACGCTTCCGCCTTCGGTCTCTCCATCTATAATCCTCTACACATTAACTATGGACTCATATATATTCAACAAACTCTAACCTGTCAATTTAGTATGAATGATTTAGGATTTCTATTTAGTTTATTTACAATCCTAATATTATTCAACATTTTTTATTTTTAATATTTAGATATTTAGAAACTATTATAGTTTTTAAATTTATTTACGTCGAATATTATGTTTTTTTATTGTATGTTTTGCATGCTTGTGGGATTAAGAGGCATAATATTTATAGTTGGACAATTTTCAACTTTTTCTATATTTGAAATCGGTTACAATTGCCTTGAAAAAAGAAATGGTTAAAATAAAAGTCCAAGAGTTTTGTTACAGGATTACAAATTAAAAGGCATACCCAAAATCAATATAAATGAAATCAATACCCAAAACCAAACTAGTCCAATTATTGATAGAATTACATCATATTGAATAATGTACAAAGATTGGTTGGATAACTAATTCTCAAAATCGACAAGTTAGATCGATTGGAATATGATCGAAATTTTGTATTCATATTCCAACAGATGACACCCTTACGATAAAGTGATGACATAGCCAGTACTAATTTATTTTTTCAATCGATTATTCATAATACATCTACGTAAGTGTTCGAGTGATTCCTAACTGTCAAAGTACCCTCACATTTATACTTCAAATTTCGCATTTTTACCTCAAATTCGATAGCTAGTTGGAATAATTGGTAATTATCACATGCTAGATACTCTAGTACTTAAGTTAGTAAACGATTTTGGCAAAATTTTAAAAATAGAAGAAATCATTAAGAAAATAATTGTGATAATGAAAACTTCAATACATAGGCAATTCAGTTGGGACACAGCTATGAAGGTCACTTGGCATTGGTTCATGTGGACATTCGGTTAGAGGTTGTCCTCAAAATATGTAAACATTCTTTGGACCTCAAGTATGTGTTTCCTACCTTTGGACTTTTCGTGGTAACTTGCGATACCCAAACCCCGATTATGAAACTACTTAACAACTAAGGAAAGAGCGCATAACCCAATAAGGACTACAACGAGAGTTTTATGAGATATATATATTCTAAAGTTGATTCTTCAAAATAATATTGTAACGTGTATTTTCAACTGAAATAATTATCACATCATCATAGAAATTTCATATATAGAGAATTTCACACAAAATCTAAGAAAACTATCATAACTTACCTAGTTCTAAAGTTAAATGGGACCAAATATCCATAAATTTAGATTTGTTTGTAAATTTGACTAAAACTTTTGGGAGGATAAGGAGGAGGAGGAGGAGGAACAGGAATTAATGATAGAGAAGAATGATAACTTCAATTTTGTAAGTTAGTTTTACAAAGTAAATTATACTTCTTTGGTTTTTTTTTTTTTTCCCGTTTAGGAGATTCTTTAGTTTTTTGTTTTTTTAAGCATATGCAAATATGGTTTTGTATATCTGTTAAATAAGAAAAAAAAATTGTAGAAACATCACGTCATAATATTTATGTTCCAATCATGAAATTCAGGGAAGAGTTCTTGTTGAATTAGTAAGTTATTAATAAGCAATATTGAATATTCTACTTCTTATTCAATATTAATACATTAGCAACAAAATTGCCCGAGGAATAATTTAACAAAGCACCTTTTATTTCCCTTTTTTAAATTTGTGGTCTCAAAAGTGTCGTTAGTTGATATGGCATTTTTTTTTCGCCACATAATAACTATCCAATAGCAATCCTGTTGTCTATACAACTACTCAATAAAAGTAAACATAAACGACAAGACTTGTACTACAATCCAATGACGTTCTCCCAAATTTCTATGGGATCACCACCAGTATATTTATTGCTAAATATCCGTAAGTGTTTATTCACATTATAAACTTACTATAAAAATATTAGACACATATAATTAATAGACCAGTAGTTCATGACTCTTTGATCAAAAAAAAAAAAAAAGTTTATGACTCAGTGAATGCAGACATAGCCCGAAGATGATCGTACTCTATTTTTATTGTCAAGATTTAAGGCTCAAATCCCCCTACTGCCCTTTATTTATTTATTTTTTTTAAATGATAGTTCAAAGAATTTGTTATCATTAAAACATTCTATTTTTTCATAATGTAAAAGATGACGAAAATTATTAAATAAGTTAATTATTCATATTAATATCGATTTATTGGGATAATTAAAAATATTTTTCAAGATTTTGCCTAAATTATACAAACAATGCTATGAGCACCAGTGGTGTCAGCACCATAATGATGTGTCTGTCTATTATTTGATGGTTTTAATTAATAAACTAGATTCAACATGAGCCCATATGAATTATAATTATAATTAACCAGTAACAAACTAACACATCATGTGGTGTTGGGCATTATTCAAATTATACTCCATCTTTAGGTTATGAAAATAATAAATTCTCCTTTTCAAATTTTTATTTATATACAAATACACCCTTAAATCTAAATTTCGTTGACTAGAATATAGAAAATTTTAAAATAACAATATTACCCTTAAATCTTTATATATCTCTTATTTGTACTTTTCTTTCAAGAAAATATTCGTTAAAAAGACAAAAATAGCTAAATCTTTAGATTACATATAATATTACGCTTAATCTTTCTTAATCTTTATATATCTCTAATTTGTACTTTTCTTTTTAAGAAAATATTCGTTAGAAAAATGACAAAGATAATTAAAGCTTTAGATTACATAAGAAAAATATATATATAATTTTTTTTGTTATTATTTTTCCCTTTTCTCTTTTGGGTAATTTGGCTTTTAGGTTACTGTCTTATAATTGAAAAGTTTTGTTAACTAAGGTCATTTTCTTCTTTTTTGAATTTGTGTTAATTTCAGAAGCTAAAAATTGATTGTGTTATTTGGGCAAAAATCCCCCCAAAAAAAAAGAGAGAAAAAATTGTAATTATTCTTTTCACTCCAATAAAATGAAGTAATGTAGTACGTACTCGAAACTCCCGTAAAATGATCACGTCATTAACTAAAATATTGTTAACTTGCTATAAAAAAACTATACATATCACCATCACATATTGATATCACCTTCAACATTATACTCATTGTTTATAAGCAACTATGAATTATTGAGAAGAAAATTGGAATTGGTAGTTGGAGGCAGGAGAGTGATAACGAAAGTTGATTGATCCGGGATATACCAGATTCTAGCTCAGAAGAGTTCCTTAACAAAGATTCCCCAATCACATGTGTGCTAACCCGCCTTAAAAAAGCTACACCAAGCACCATAAGGGTCCACGTCATACCTCACAAGATTAAAATACCCAACATTTGAGGAAAGAGAAAGAACCGTGTGTATGATTGTGCTGCTTAATTTTGTGAAGTGGCTTTGCTAAATCTCTGGGGCTTTTGTATAGACCCACTTTTGGAACGTGGAGCAGAAAGCCAGAAAACGACAATGGACGACGAGACAGTAGACTCAACTAGTGTTTGACTGTTTTCCACTGTTAATGGTTAATAGAACGAGTACATTTGCCTTTTTTTTTTTTTTTTCCTTTTTTTTAATTTTATTTTTAAGGAAAATGCTACCACAACAGATGTTCAAATAGAGTGGGCTCCACAAAACTAAATTGCGTATGAATCTCACACTTATATTTTTTTAGTTTTTAACGTTTAGCACCACAGCAACCATAACATTGCTTAGTGGCGGAGCTAGGACTTAGAAGTCACTTCTCAAAATACAATGATGACACAAAAGATTACAAAAGCTTTATAATAATATTTCCAAATGAAATGTCAATAAATTACACTTTAAAACATATTGGATAGGATTTTTCTAAAAATCCAAGTGAGAATGCCGCCTTCATTGCTCCCTCTTTCATGTTTGATAAAGATATTGCGGGCAAGTATTTAGATCCATTCTATGTTATTGTAGCAATTAAGTTTCAACATCTTACGATGATATCACTTGAGGTCTCTAATCGCTATTCACGGCTCCAGTTAGCAGTTACTTTAACATGGTATCATTTGAGGTTTGTGAGTTCTAACGTCTTATGTATAGCAGTATAGACTATGAGAGTCGGTTTAAATAGGTACTTGGCAATAATAAAAAATAAAAATAAACAGCTTGGAAATAGGATTTTCTTTTTTTCCCTCTTCCCAAACAACAATAGAGGCCGATTTAGTTTTTCAGTTTTATTGTTTATTTTAGAAGGGGTCAATTTTATTGCCCATATAGAAGATATTGTAGAAGTTTTTTTCACCCAACTGTTTCTTTTCCATCACATCTGTTCCTGAGTATTCTGAGTAGTGGGCAAGATCTCAAGTGGTACAATCTTGAATAGTTGGGAATTACGTGCTAGAAAATATTAAATGAAAGCATAGTTGATATGACATTAAAAGGCTGGTGACCCATTCATAGTTACCACAACCTGAACTGTCATAGCAATAATTTTTAATACAATCTAATGAATTAGAAAAAAAAAAAAAAAAAAATTCGATGTGCTACTCAAGGCAAATCCCCTGTAACTTGAAGGAAGGGAATTATTTGTCAACACATGTTCATAGTGCTATGTTCATAGTACTATGGTCAAACGTATCATGCATCATAGATTTCGCTTTGGTGGATAATTCAGAACCATCAGATACGATTAATGATAATATTTGTATTCTTTTAGTGAATATCAAATATCACGATAAAATGTTGCTTTTGTAATTGCTCACATGATAGTAATAAGATTTTTACAATATTTCTCATGTTGTAATTGGTATATATTTCTTACCCAAAAAAAGAAAAAAAAAAAAAGTATTGGTAAGTGTTTGTTGCCTTCATAACTACATTATTATCAAACAAAACCTAATAAATTTTTTTAAAACATGCATTCCTAATAAGGTTTTTTTTCCTCCTACTCTAACATAAAAGTTAATACTGACAATGGGCACGGTTTTAATTTATGGACAGAGCAAATTACCACCAAAAGGCAAGAACCAAAATAAAATTGAAAAAAAATAAATAAATTTTCACAAAAAAAAAAGAGAGAAAAATAGCATGCTTTGCTTTTTGTTCGAATTTGTGGAAAAAGGCTTTTCCAATGTACTAAGAGACAAAAACAAGGCCTCAAACCTTCGAAAACGTGGATTTGCTTTAGGGAATTTGGTGGGCTCACAATTGTCCCTTTCAGAAATTTCATGCCCACATCGATTGTGATAGTATCTTCGTATCACCACCACAAGCACTTTATCCGTGCAATACACCCCTCCACCTTTAGTAAGTGATAATAATAATAATAGTAATAATAAAGTTTTTTCGTCGCTTTTATTTTCTGTTTTGTTTTCATGTCATCCCCAAATAACAAGTAAACTTGAATTTAGTATTAAATTTATTTCCACATCAATAAACAAGATTTCTTTAATTTATGTCTCTAATCATGCTTGTTTGTTAAGTTGTTAACCATGTAAATAAAATATTTAATATATAAAATATTTAATAAGACTCGAGAAAAAGTTTGTTTAGAAGTAAATATTTAATAAGACTCGAGAAAAAGTTTGTTTAGAAGTAATCTACTTGAGCAATTTTTTATTACCAACATATAGTTGATTTGTAATTCTTTATCAAACATATAACTCTTGGTCTATTGTTGTCCAGGATGCGTAATAGAATAAAATGAAAAATATTGACTAACTCTTTTTTTTTTTTTTTTTTCAAAAAAGTTGATTACCAAGTAACTTGGGGCAGGGAAAACTGCCTCGCTAATTGAGATGTAACGGTAACTATAGTATATTTCAATTATCGACATTAGACAAAAACTGTCCAAAAAACTATTTTTATTCTGTTTGTGACTATATATATGTTCTCAATCAGTATGTATTTTTTTTTTAACCTATCTATAGGTATTTTTTTTAGCCATTAGATCATCATCTAATGGCTACTATAATTTGAGCAGTTGAAAAAAAAAAAAAACTAATTACTCATTATTTAATGTTTCCCTCTCTCGACCTTTTAGTATGAAAAAACTTGGGTGATAATTTTTAATTGGGCAAAACAATATCTACAGGTTAAAAAAAAATACCTATCTATATGTGTATATATATAGTTCCCAATCTAATAGATATTTTTTTTTAACCTATCTATACCTATTCATATATACTGAAACACTTTGTGACTATATATATCCATACACATTAAACATTGTTTAGTAAGTAATGAATGTTGATGATGGAGTAAACATAAAAACAAGAAGAAAATTTCTAATCAAAACAGCAATACTATCTTGCAAATTATGGTGTTGGGACACACACTAATAGAAATATGGGGTTAGACTTGTTAAATTCACTCGTAAGACTCACCCTCTATTAGTATATGGGACCAATAATATAATGTTCTCTATGTCATTTTCCTAATCAAAGTGGTACATTAATCATGTCCACAATAAAAATGCACGATGAGATGAAAGAAAGAAATCTCGTTGAGTAACTCTGGGGTGCTACAGTTTGGTGAGTGATTCCTGCGTTACCTGCTAGGCGAACCACAATTACCTAGTGGACAACTCTAGTTGCCGGTTGAGTGACTGACTCCGGTAGTCACGCACTCAACGAACACTAACCACTTCATAGGTGATTTTAATGGATGACAAAGTCCAATGAATCCAATGATTACCTACCATAAATATGGATGAAAATATCGCGTCGACGAAGTTGTCGAAATTTTGATTTACGGATAACGTCGACGGAAATGTCTATATCGATAGATATTCTAGAAAAAAATGGATATTTCGAAAATAACTCTAATTTTTTTTTGATGAAATTTTATAGAGTGCTAAAACAACTAATATTAGTTGATTTGAACTAGATTAATAATAAAAATACCACATATTGCTTGAATATAATAATTTTTTTCTTTATATGTTGTGTAATATTCAATGACTCTATTACAATTATGCTACAGAATCAACATTATTATGCATTGACTATAATTTTATAATATTCTAAATACATAATATTTAAAATAATATAAATTACAACATACTAATTAAATACTAAAGATATCAAACTTCAAAGTGTCTTTAATATGAGAATGAGTTAAAAAGAGTTTTAGAAAGTTAGAAAATATTAGGTAGGTTCCAAACTTCTAATCATGATTTAATGATTCTAAATAATACATTTGACAAGGTATACGTATCTTGAATAAATTTTTTTTTTTTTTTTTTTGTAGTTGTTAATATGCCATGTGTTTCTTGATCTCTTTCCATTATCAACCTGCAATTTGGACTTTAGTACTTTAATAAGTTTAAATTAAATAATATAATAATATTTCTATTTTTTTAACAAAAGAGAATAAATTGGGTCATATATTAAATTTTTGCAAAAAAAAAAAAAAAAAAAGAATTTCTAGTTATACATTATGGACATTTCGCAAACACTTCAGAAAGAAAACCTTTTACCTTTATATTCATGTCAAAACTTCAAAATATGAATAATGTCGTAAAAATGTCGATAATATGGACATTTTCATTCTTGATCATAAGTGACAAATAGTAGGTGCCATACGCTTAATTCGTGACTCAAGCGGGTCACCTATAAAGTGACGAATGATCATCTGGTGAATGCTACATTTTAATTGGAATTTCACTTGGAACATAATAGTTGGTTTAATTCTCCAAATGGGAAATCTAATAATAATTAGTTCTTTTTTTTAAAAAAAAGAAATTCAATTTACTCTCCTCACACTTTATTTTGTTAATTTTCTTATTCATACGCATCTCTAAATGATATTACTTTCTAGTACACAACTTTTTCTAGAAAGAAAAATCCATTCACACACATCTTTCTAATTAATTGATCTAGAAAAACAAAAAAGACAAAAAAAAAAAAAAAAACAATAAAGCAAAAAATTCACACCCTTTCTTAAACACAATTCAAAAAATAAGATTCTGAGTAATCATTTGGCTTCAAAGGAATGGATACAAGATTCAGGACATTATCTAAAAAATAAGAAGAAACCTATGATAAAACATGTTTGCCTTACATCTTCCTCATCACCATGTCTATTGACTGAAAAAAGGAAATTAAATTGAATGATGATATAAGATTAACAGGGACATAATAAACCGTAATTAAAGTTAAAATTAATAGTCATTTTAAGAAATACCGTGGAGAAAGCAGACAAAAGAGGCACAGAGCCACCTTTCGTTATTTTGGGCAGACATTAATTCAATGGACATACATTACATTATTTAGGGCCCAACACCAACTTATAAGATAGGCCAGGGCAGAAGCAGGCTGGGCACAACTGAGCTACTACTACATGGAAAAAGGACATGGATAGGACTTATTGGACCAGAATTATTAAAAATGGCATTTTTAAGAGTATAAAAGACATTTTGACCTATGGTCAATTAGTCAAGAAGCTCTTTTTCTAATAGCCAAAACATTTTAAACAGTAACACTCCATCCAGACAATGTCATTTTTAAAAAATTCTCAAAGAAGGCATCTAAGCCCAAGTCTTGAGTCCTACCACGTCCCTTTCTCCTACTACCTAGCTGAGCAGACTGGTCCTGGCAATCGCAAGAAGAGATGTGGTGATCTGCCACAGATCAACTTTAGTTTATTTTGGGCTGGAGCAACAGGATTCTCTATATGCCAAAAGGTGTTTCGGTAGCCGGGAAAAGAAAAACCCATCTATCTAGTTTTCACCAACCAGACGATCAATCAAAAATTGGCAAAAATAAAATTCTTCATAATGCAAACAGGTTACTACAAAATTATAGCTCTGCCAGTGATATGGAAAAATACATAAAAAGTCGATCATTTTAAATGAAACAAAAACCACTCACAAAATTATCCTAATGAGTTATAACTGAAACATCCTTTCTTTAGAAAACCAGCTCATGAGGCTTCATGCCCGCCTTGAGAGAGAATCTTGCTCCAAGGTATGTCTTCAAGTCTGGGACAGCCTCAATAGCCTTTAACAATGGGGTATCCACTGTCTTCTGATCATCTTTCTTTCCTTGTGGAAGCTGATTCTTCTCCTACATAATTCACAAAAGAAAGATGAGTGATCAGTAAGGGCGGAAAATCGACCAAAACTTAGATACCCAATCGACAGAAAGAAAAAAGAAAAACCATTGTTTTGTACTACATTAGTCTATGGTTATAGAACAAAGAAGCAATAAATAGCTAAGGAGAATTATATACCGAAAGAGAAAAACTAACCTCTTTCTCAGCCTCAAAAAACTCTCCTTCTCCCTTCTTTTTCTTCTTCTGGACTTCCTTCGCAAAGTATTTGTCATCAAACTTTTCCGCATTGACCCCAGAAACGTCGACCTTGGTGGAAGTTCCAATCACGTAGGATTGGTTCACACGTCTCAATGGAACCCCATTGATCTTGAATGGTCCTGTAATGGAAGAAAATAACCAAGCAAGCAGTATTCAAAAGACTGACATTGTAACGCAGAAGAAATTTAAGCACGCACGCTAAAGAGAAAGTTAAAATTGAAGAATGAAGTGAAAAATTAAATGAAGAGTAGTCACAAATGAGCTCCTCAATACGATATACCGAATGTATTAACAGAAGAATTTAATATTTAACAAAGTGCTGAACTGAAACAAAATTAGAACAAAATTGTAACATCCATGTGCCATCAGCGAATCACAAATTTGGAACTCAAAAAAGCCTGTAGAGCTTTCTAAAAATCCAACATACCAACCAACCTCAAAATACCCAATCCTGTTTACCTAAATATCAATTTTACATAAAGAAACATATATACCCATACAAAATCAGAAAAGAACATCTTCTGGGAGTTCATTTAGATTATTCAAGTAAGAAACCGGAAAGACTGGTTTAAAAGTCAAGGAGTAACTCATCTAACCAATCTAAGTCAAAATTGCAATTCACTGCCTGCTGTGGACACCTAAAGTATAAATAATTTCTAAAATCCGAATTGCCATCTTAAAAAGATTAGTAATACTTTTATAGGTCATCACCTACAATCTGATTTAAGGGTATTTGGAAACGGTTTCTTTGGAATGAATACCATCCCACAAAAGAATTTCAATCCTATTGAAGAGTCAAGATTTTTCAACTAATCTAGGCCGAAAAAAAAAACTGACAAGTGAATACTCTTTGTGACAATGAAGAAAAGGCCTCACTGCGATTGGAAGTTACATGTCGTAAGAAAAATGAAGGGGAAAAAAACTCTTAAACAACCGCCACAAAGCCAGAAAAACTTCACATCCAAGAATTAGATATCACATTCAAACAGTCAGAAAAAGCTTTAATAGTGTTGCATCTAATATAACCTACCATAATACAATTACCAAAAGGTTTTAAAATTGTATACTTTAACCGACCATAAAACATTATAGTAAAACACAAGAATATACATTATCAGAGAAATAAACCAAAAAAATGCAATCATCATTTCCAGTTAACCATTATATAAAACAGCAAAATAAATAAACAAATACTCACCAGTAACGAGAAGCAACCCAGAAGTGAGCTGCTTAAGAAAGACAACTCTCTTCCCCTTGAAGCGTCCAGCCAAAATGATGAGCACTGTCCCTGGTGTGATGCTCGCTCTGCCATACAAAAACCTCAATTAGAAGAACCCAGAAGATAAGATATATAAAACAAAGTTAGAAAAAAACCCCATTAAAGAGAAAAATTCAAAAAGGAAGAAGAAGAACCTGAGCCTGGTGGGCTTGGGCTTGCGCTTGTTAACGAGCGGCTTCTTCACGTCCTCAGCGGGATAAAACTTGGGGGCCTTCTGAGCCGGAGCCTCGGCGGCGGGTTTGGGGTCGTGGCGGGGGAAAACGCCGCCGTTTTTGGCCTTGATGGCCCAGAGACCTCTCTTGTGGTACATCTTGGATCTTGAGTGTTTTCCAACGCCCCTAATCAGATCAGGGTTCCTGGTCTTTCTAGGGTTTCTCGCCTTTGCCGCCATTGGAGTGGAGCTGAGACCTTCGGCTTCACTTGGTGTGGAGATGAAAATGGTGAAGAGGAGGACGAGGGGCTGCGCTGAAGGAAACCCTAGACCGCTCTTATAATTCGCGTCCAAGGGTTTGTAAATAGTGGACCTTTGTTTGGGCTTTAGGTCAGATCATAATGTTTTGGGCCATGGGTAGCGAATGTAAATGTAAAATGCATGTGTCCGTTTTTTTCTAATTCGAGTAAAATATCACTTTTTAAAACGTTTTTAGAAAACTACCATTAATGATTACTAGATACTTAGAATCGATTACCTATTACTAGTTACTAATTATATAACTCATTCCACTTTATTTCACTCCAAATATCTCACATTCTAATTATAACTTATTCCACTATTTTCATTTGAATATACTCATACAAATAGATGAACCAAATGGAACATTTGTGTTTTTCAAAACACGATGTGGAAATTAATATTTATGTTTTTTTTTAAAAAAAAAAGAGAAAAGAAAAGAAAATGACAAGACAACTCAGGCCGTGGCATGCATTTGAGAAAATTAGAAAAAATTAGCTCACTTTTTCTTCCTTATTAATTAAATCTACCACCATACCACTTTTTTTATGAATTCTTGATAGGTTCTTGATGAATTCTTGACAATCTTGATAGATTTTTGATGGATTCTTGACAGATTCTTGACGTCGATGGTGATTTTGATGGATTCTTGATACATTCTTGATGTATTCTTGATGAATTCTTGATAGATTCTTGATTAATTCTCTCCCAGAAGTGGTAAAATCTAATAGTGGTGGTAAATTTAGTTAAACATTTGAAAAAAGTGGCAATTGCCTACTTAACCCAGAAAATTAGGCCCTCTGCGGATGTTGGGCTCAGTTTTTTATTTACTGCTTTTATTTTTAGAAAATTACTAGTGTTTTAAAAAAATGTCATTTTTTAAAATAATAACTAATACCGGTAACTTTTTTGAGTAACGAATAACTAAAAGGCTCCATTCTCATTCCAAGATACAAAAAACTCATTCCAATGGTTGATGTGACTGATGGACTATTTAAATAAAAAAACTGAATTGTTGATACAAACACCCATTCCAAAAGAACATTTGAATGGAAAAACTAGAATTGTTGAAACAAACTCTCATTCTAATCGATTTTCCAATTGAATGGAATGGAATGAATGAAACAAATGAGCCCAAAATTATCCTTTAAATCAAATTTGGTCAAGATTGCATTGCAAAATGATACAAATACTTTTGTTTTTCTTTTTTCTTTTTTTAAGGAGTACTAATACTTTTGATTAATTAAACAGTCTAATAATTTTAGCGAAAAAAATCTTGAATATCTAGTTGTATCTAATAAAACCTTCATTTTAAAAAAAAAAAACTTCTAGCAATAAACATCTTGGTTTTTTGGTTATGTCGAATAAAACTTTGAGATTTTGAATCCAGTCAAATTGGGTCCAAAATAACCATTTGATATGGTATGAGAATATATAATATGATAAAGAAATTAATTCGTTTTTTTAGCTGTTTTTGAATTTTTTTTTTTAAAAATTAAGTTCAAATAAAAGATGCCAATTTTATTTATTTATTTATTTATTTTTTACTTATAGCAACATTGTTTTCGTCCCAGTTAGGGTGCTTGACAATGAGAATAGTCTCACAAGCAGTGCATCAAGTTATATACTAAGGGCAAATGAGTCATTTGACTTATTTCGTATGTAATTTGATTGGATTTTATAATTTAAATGTTTATTTGATAGAAACTAAAGGTTTTATTTAACGATTATTTGATTTGATTATTAGAAAAGGGACACTTTGGCTATTTTCAAATAAAACACTAACAAAATCAATGAAAATTTGTCCAATTTAAATTAAAGACAATTCAATATATATTTGTTGTTTTAAGTTAGACTATTTAATAATTCAAAAACGACATTTCGTTTCTTGTTTGAAAGAATTTTAAGTACAAACGAGATTTGTAGTGGTAGTTGTTCATTCACCATAAAAAAAGATTAGCGCTTTAAGCTTTTAAAAGCAATTGTTTAAAACAAAAAAAAATTGATAAGTCTCTACTTTTAGTTGCATAATTTAAACGATGATATATACTGGCATTTTTAGCAAAATTTGATAGGCAGGAAAGAAACATTGTAAATGTTGTATTTTTACGAACAAAATTCTGCTGCATTAATACAGATTTCCTAAAATATTATTTTATAGCATAGATAATTTATAGTTAATTATACACGTAAAAGTTGCTTTTGAAAAGCACAATAGTTATGTAAATACAATTACTAAATGCTAAACTTCACGAGCTCAGAAGCAACTTTTGATTCTATTTGAGTAAAATATCAAAAGAGCTTATATGCTCTGAAAGCTCTTCCAGAGGAAGTCAGACTTATATGGCTTCTTTAGGAAGAGATTCGAAGAATATACAATTTTTTTTTCTTTTTTTTTAGTTTTAATGAAAATTTACATTTCTATTTCTAGCTTTATTTTAATAAGTGACCAAAAAAATATCATTTAGATTATTAAATTAAAATTTTAAATATATCATCTAAACAGTATACTAAAAGTTATAACTTTAACTTCTCTTTTTGTACCGCATAAAAGTATAAGTAAAAACTATCCCAAATGGGCCTAATACCAAACTGGCTCTTAGGCCATCTCCAATCTAAACCTTCAAAATATTGTTATTATCATACTAAAATAGTATAACTCTCACACTATTTTATAAGTACATTTCCAACCCGTTGCCCAAAATATTAACCTAAAATGAATATTTCATTTCATTTCTTTATTTTTTTAATTCTCAACAATTAATTTATTTCACAAACTTTTAGTATTTTTATAATTTATAATATTTTAATACTAATATATTTCTACATATTATGAAGTTTTTAATGTTTATACTTAATTTTAGTTTAGTATAAATTTTAATACAACAATAATTAAATTAAAACAAATATAAATTAAAGAAAATCATTAGATGATAAAAAGAGCATACATTGGGAATAGTTTGTATAAAAGTATAAAGTTGGGGGTAACAATCGAAAAAAAAATAAAAAACTTTAAACCCAACTACTAATGAATAGTACAACAACGAATCTAGTGTGATACTGTTTACAACACCAATTTATTGTTTACATTTAAGGCTTGGTTGGAGCTCTATTTTCACAATAAAATAGAGTGAAACTCCGTTTCAGAGTCTGATTGGAGTTGTCCTTAAACTTGTCATAAAATTATGTTTTTGTCTTAATTTTGAGTGAACTTAGATAGTAATATTTTGGGAGCCAATTACTTTTTTTAGTAGTGCTTTTAAAAATGTGTTTTCTAGGAGTTTTTAGAGAAATAATCAAATGGGTTTCTAAAATCACTCTTGTGAGCAATAAAAAAAAATTACCAAAAAAATTTCACTTTATTTTTCAGCTTCTTAATGTTGATATTGTACCCTAGAAAGTATTTATTATTCTCTAATACTCTAAAATAATAATTATTGTTTATGAAATATTATGCTTGAATATTTTATTATTTTATTCTGCATTATATATTACACATAGTTGAATGTATTCATATGTAAATATCTATAGTATCTACGACATATTAAATTATAATAAAGAAGTAAACATACGAAGTTATTCATATAAGGAGACTTATTTCTTTATTGTATATCCAAATGGAATGCTCACAACTTATAAATAAAGATGGAATAATTTATAATAAGTTGTAGCATTTGTCTATCTCAACAGGAATGATGTATCTTAAATCATAGAAGTGTACAACTTCTGATAGATACACTAGCGTATTATAAAAAATATAAGTACATTGAACTAGACCAACTGATATAAGAATTGAGATTAAGTGTCGCAACTCAATCTTTTTATTATAACTAATTTAGCACTATGCATTTGCACCTTAATCATAGTATTGGTCGAACTTGCTTTTCATAAGTTTTATCTTTTTGAATTACTAAAGAAATACTTCCATTATGATTCGAATGCTGGTACATTGGAAAAATAAGATTTTTGAGTTGACAAGAACACCCTTTACGAATACGGACACCATATCTTATTACCACTCCAAGTTTTTTCAAAGTCTTAAAAGAATTTAAATCTCGGATCTAGGTATTCACTTCGTGAATTTGACAATATTTTATAATATTCATAAAACTACATTGTCAATAAATTGTCTAATAGATGAAAGATAACAATTCAAAGGTAAATATGTATAGAAAGGTACTAAAGTAATTTCATCTAGCTACTACGATGGCATCAGGGTATATTTGTGGTATAGAATATGCTAAATAGAACAAGTTTAAAATATTAATAACTTATAGAAAATATGATATTTAATCTAAGAGTGCAATATTAGTCCTATAACGGAGTGTCCCAATATTAATGGACAAAGCCCAATTACAATTATGAGTTAATTATAATTGTTTGGCAATCGGTCTACTGGAGCTTAAATTATTTATTTAGGTTTATTGGGTCCCTTGTCTATCTCAACAAAGCTTAGTAGTTGATTAATAATAGGTAGCCCAATCCTAATTGGAGTATGATTGGAATGAGTATTTACTTAAGTTGTTAAGTTGGCCCAATATGAGAAACTGTACAAGGCTCTTAATAGTTAAGTTATAGTCACCTGATTAGTTACTAGATAGCAAACAAGAGAGTAATCCTCCAGTGTTATATGTGAAAGAGAGAGAGATCACTTGACTAGATAGCAAACAAGATAGTAATTCTCTAATGTTACATGTAAGTTAGAGAGAGAACAAGATAGTAATTCTCTAGTGTTATATGAGAGAGAGAGAGAGATCACTTGACTAAATAGCAAACAAGATAAATAATTATCTAGTATTACTTGTGTGTGTGTGTGTGAGATAGAGAGAGAGAGAGAGAGAGAACAATATACTAATTTTCTAGTATTACATGTGAGTGAGTGAAAGAGAACAAGATAGTAATTCTCTAGTATTACATATCAGTGAGTGAGTGAGAGAGAACAAGATAGTAATTCTCTAGTGTTACATATGAGTGAGTGAGTGAGTGAGAGAGAGAAAGAGAGAGAGAGAGAGAAACTCTTAAGACTACACACTTATCATAGAGAGAAAAATTTCAGCCACAGTCAAATTTTCTAATGCTCAGTGCAATCAAAGCTTGAGATCATGCTTTGTTTAGATCTCTAATCAATCCAAAGAGAAAGAAGGAGCATCCATCGGATCACTTTTGGAGTCGACCTCTCTCACCAAGTTCGAGAAGTAGAAGAAAAGGAGTTTTCTTAGAGATCTCGAAGAAGTTTCATAGTCGATCGAAGAACGTTGCTGACTCTCCGAATCAATCGAGTGTGAAGAGGATAGATGAGAAGACTCAAAGGTTCGATGTTTTCTTGGTAATTCTATAACTCTTATGTATTTATATAATTCTAGAACTGATATATGATTTGTTAGAAGAGCGTTAGATGTTTTGAAGATGTCAAGAATTTTTAAAAACCTATTCCGTTTTTAGAAGAGCGTTAGATGTTTTGTAGATGCCAAGAATTTTTAAAAACCTATTCCGTTGCGTTCTTATTTAACAAAACATGTTTTAAGTTTTCGCATATATGTTTTGTCTCTAAAATGATTAAAGATGAATGGATTTTTCCAAGAC
The DNA here is from genome assembly GCA_002914845.1 of Trema orientale. Taxonomy (NCBI): domain Eukaryota; kingdom Viridiplantae; phylum Streptophyta; class Magnoliopsida; order Rosales; family Cannabaceae; genus Trema; species Trema orientale. The sequence continues at coordinate 52,832 of JXTC01000709.1, forward strand.
AAAATAGCACTTGATTATTTTTATTTTTTTAAGATTTGAAAAATTATCATGCGAAATGGTCACTATCCAAAATTTAGTGAATGTTTCAAATGTGGTCATTACTTTAGTAATCATTTCGAATATCATTTTTCATTTTTTTTAATAATCATATAAATTATCATTATTTCAAAGTTGAATAATAATGTTAAAAACATAAAAAAATATGAGAACAAAATAAGTTAAAAATTGTCAAAATATAATAATTTATGCCAAATCTAAGACATTCTCCATTAGGATTTTTTTCCCCCTTAAAAAACAAGGAGCTTCTACATTAAATGCCATTAACCAAAATGAAATTTAGATTATATTTCGAGGGAAAAAACTAGGATTAAAGCCCTAAGTCAAATAAAACAGCACATGTCATTGGTTGTTCATGAATTTTGTCATCTTGTCCTATTAGAAAGTTGCTCCTTTTACAATCATTTTATTTTAGGAGATCCTCTTAGATGTTACATTCCACAAAGAATAAAAACGACAACAAAACAATACTAGTTTCCACCATATGTTTTTGATATGCAAAAGGGATATTAGTATCACTTTTATACCCTGTATTTTGACACTATGTGCAGTTTGTATCTTCTATTTTAGTTATTATCAATATTGACTCTTAGGTTTGAAATCTGTTATAAATTTATACCTTGACACTAATTTAGAGTAGTTAATTTATCAAGACGATTTAATAAACTTATTCTCGGATCAATTTTTATATAGTTTATTTTCAATTTTTTAAATGTCGTCTTGATAAATTAACTACTCTAAATTGGTATTAGAGTATAAATTTATAATATATTTCAAATTTAAGGGTTAATATTAATAATAATCAAAATATAAGATACAATTTAAACACTATATCAAAATATAAGATATAAAAGTGATATTATCCTTATACAAAATTATATTCCCTAAGAAAACTTCAATTTTAACAAATTTTCATAATTAATAAGAGGGATGCTAACTCTTATCTCAACTTTTTAAGACAAACTTAGGTTGCTAATTGTCATAACTTAATTAATTAATATTATTAAAATTATGCGTGATATTTTTTTGATAAAGGGACAGGGAGAATTAAACTTTAGACCTTAATATTGGAAGCATGTATGGTTACCAATTAAGTTAAACCTACGATCACAATGATTTGTTATAATATACTAATTGAATAGTAACTCATATGGTTCCTACCAGGGATGGAGGGAGGAAAAAGTGAGTAGGGGTACTTGTACCCTCTCAACTTTTTAATATTTGAGTTTTACATATAAGTTTTTTCAAAAATTTAACTTATGACCCCATTCAAAAATTAAAATTTTAAGTAGGGTCCATTCGCCCGCTCTCCATTTTCTAATTTTCAAGTTTTACATATAAAGAATTAGAAAATTAAAGTTACGCCCCTATTTGAAAAATAAAATTTCAAATATGACCTTATGTTAGAGTGAAAAAAATTAATTCCATTTCTAAAATTTTAAATTTTTTTAAGTATAATTTTAATTTAAGAACTCAATTAACCTCATTTAGAAAGAGAATAATACATTAAAAGAATTAAGGATAAAAGAGTTCAAAGAACTTTTAAATTTTTTGGTTTAGTACTTATGCCCCAACTCAAAGAAAGTTCTAACTCCATTACTATCTACCACATTTATTGGTATTAAAAATTTATTATGATAGTTGAGAGCCATAGTATCATCTATTTCATTGACTTATATTTATTTATTTATTTATTTTTTTCAAAAAAAAAAAAACTAAATATGGCCAAAGAACTCATAATCAAACAATCAAATTTATTCATAAGATTACAACTCAACAAATGTCAAACAATCAAATTTACTTTTAGAAATAAACATATAATATTATTTAAAAATTAGGTGTTAGTTAAAAAGTAGTTAGACTATTAAATAATTTTGACTAAGGATATTAATTTTATTTCATAAGATAAATTTAACCAAAATCTGATCGATAGATAATTTAAAATTTTGACTAATTCTAATTAATTTAAAAAACTCAGCGACATATTTTGTATTTTTAAAAACAGGGAACAGAAACCTATAATTTGCTAAAAGAAAAGTAAGATGTATAATTTTGCCAATGATAGTGACAAACAACATATGAATGTCCAGAAACGACATAATTACTCTTTAAAGTTTTCATTCAAAAAAAAAAAAAAAAAGACCTTTTGGCCTAAAAACAATAATGCGTCAGTTAAGCGGATAATTTGCAATTCATCTTTTTTTTTTATAATTTATTTAAATGCATTATTTGCAGTTCATCCTCATTTTAGGGACAAAGTAGTAGTTCTGTTTTCTTTTACAGATGGAATAAAAATAATAAAATCGTGTGTTATCTTTTTACTTATTGATGGGAAGACATCAATTAACAAATGAAACAAATTAAGCTCCAAAAATTCAAAATAACAACAATTTCAAATACTAGCAAACAAGCCCTTAATTGGTTATGCATTAATCCAATTTTTGGTATCAAATGAAGAACAAGTAATGACATGCAACCTCATTATTATTTTTTTTCCTTGGCAAAAAGTTCATGCCTCACCATCACAAGACCATATACGATCTACTAGTATATCAAGTTCTAAATGCAAATCTGGAAATATAATAGTAACGCCTTCCACACTCTGAAATTTCCTTAAAAACACAAATAACATAGGCTGAATGATTCCAATATTTAGATTAGTACCATTTCGATCAGTGGTCTCAATGTCTTTAATTTCTCATCTCCAAGATGATCATCCTAGGATTCCTAGTCGTCCGACTCTAACATTCCATCTTCCACGTCCCCAAGGCCGTTTTCTTCTCCACTAGTTGAATGATCAGACTCATGATCATCACCGTTACGATTGTTCCCGCGATTAGCATTCCTTATAAGTCGTCGTTCCCGCATCATGCGTGCAACCTCGGCTAAGACCTCAACTATCTCCCTCTTTGTCGCCCTGAAATTGTCATAAAACGCTTGAAATTCAGCTCTGACCGCTGACAACTCTTCCATAGCCAAGTCTAACTTTCCAGAAACCGAACGAAGGTGATCCTTAATCTCGACAACATGATTTTCCAAAGCATTGTGTTCATCTCCACCCACGTTATTCTCCATTTCGACCTCCAAGAGGAGACCATTTTTACGTTAGTCTTGAAAAAAAATATGAATAGTACTAGGGATGTCACTTAAGTCAATATATATGCCTTGTTAAAAACCCTTGCTACTGATCTTATAAATAGCGAGTTATAGTGATACTAATAAGATGAGCTTCCAATTTTTCCTCTCTATATCTCTGTGTCTTCCTATTACTCTCTTTATTATATTGTTATGTATTACCCTTATTATTACTAGAACTGCTACAATGATCTCACAATCGTTATTCAATACGCTGGACTAATAAGCCAATTTACAACTTTATAAATATTGTTAAATCTATTTGTAGAGAGTTCTAACTTCTAATTTAACAATTAATAATGACAAAAATGAGATAAAAAGAGATATCCCTAGCATTACTTATTGTAAAAATATTATCTTACAAAGTTCAGGTTCAAATTAAAATTCTTAACTTAAATGTAAAATAAATTGCACTTATAGCTAAACATTCAGAAAAGAGCATGAAAGTGTAAATAATCAGTAGCGAACAGTTTTTCTTCAAGTTAAGAATGTCATATGTATGCTCATATGTCAAATTTATTATGCCAAAAAGCACAAGTTGAAAACACTGTTAAACAAAGTCAGTTTAGCATAAAGTAGAGAATAGAGATAGCATTGAATGGCATTTCGGGTAAAATATGATCCTTTAACTAAATGCACAAAGCCAAATATCATCCATTACTCGTACGATTTTGATGATTACCTGTTTGGTTCTACCAAAGTTTACTTCACAATTTTTTCAGCCTTTTAAACCGCTGTCCAAAAAATAAAAGACATGGCCAAATCCTATACCCGATTAAGCTTATAGATTAACTGCAACCAATCAAGTTTATCTCTATGCTCAGAGTCAAAGCTTCAAAAGATACCTTCAGATCACTCCTAAGCCTAAACCCTAAGCCTTAAATTCTATATATTTATAATGTTTGTATTATAGGGTAACAAAAATAGAACCACCAAAGATAATAAACTTAAGAATTTTTTTATTTCTTAAGTTAATCTAAACTTGGAAACTCTGTTCTTCATTCTCAGTCGGTTTAAGTACGCAAATACATTTTCTACAAATGCTAATCAAAGTTATTATTGTCAATGCTAATCAAAATTACTATTATCACTTTCGGTGGCTAAACTTTTCATTTGGACTTGATTTGTGTAACAAAAAAAAAAAAAAAAAAAAAGAAGGAAAAAGGGTATAAAGTAGAGCAAAGAAAATGATTATTATAGAAGAATTCATTGGGTATAACAAGTGGATATTGGTCTAATTTCCTTTTTTTCCTAGGAAGAAAATGAAGAATCAAGTACAAATCACAAAAAAAAAAAAAAAGCTTCCGAAAAAATTAAAATTGATAAAGCTAGAGCATTATATATTATATATACACCATTGATCAAGCTGGGTGAATGAATGAATAGAACAAACCTGACACAAACGACATGTTTATGATCACCTCAGCTTATAGATAAACGAATATTAAGAAGACAATCAGCAACAACAAAATTAATCGATTTGTCCAACACTATGAACGATCGTAAAGGAACAAGGTGAGATTTTTACATACCTGAAGGCAATTTCGTGGCACTTTGACGATTGATTTCCCCTTTAATTTTTTTTTTCTTTTTTTGTTTTGAAGAAACTTTATAACCCTAATGTGAATTTATTACAATCCACATATCAATGCATTTATGGTATCATTTGAAAAAAGAGAAATAACTCTACAATATCAGCTAACAATAATGATGATTAGTTTGGCAACAAAATCGTATTATTATTTCAATTGTGATAATTAGAGTGTATTTATATTTTTTATTTTTTATTTTTTTTGGGGAAAAAAGTGACTATAAATACTCTCAAACATTAATGTATTTGATTACACGGTTAAGAGAAATAAATTTTGTAGACCAGATTTACCAATACGTGATTGGGAACTGGAGCATAGAGAATCTTTTTTTTTTTTTTTCTTTTCTCTAAATAGTCTCAACATTGACGTATTTTAACTTGGAATTTTAACATGATTTATAAATTTGGTCCCTAGAAAAATTGTGGCATATAAGTCTCTGAATTTACAAAACTTTTGCAAATTAATTTATGAACTTTAGAAAATACACTGCTCATTTACTTCTCATTCACGTCTTTTTATTAGGTGAATTGCGATTCGTGACGTGAGCAGCCATTTTTTTTTTTAATTTTTTTTTTTGTTAACTGACGTGAGCAGCCACTTATACTTTTCAAAAAGAGGTTTTTTTTTTTTTTTTTTTTGGCAAAGTAAATCACACTTCATTGTGTTCTATTTTCAACGTGTTGCTTATAACAAGCAAAACGCCATTTTGTGAATGAAGATTTGACCTTGGCTATCAAAGAGTTAGTTTGGTATTGTTGTGTTGTGCTGCAACTGTGCTGTAGCCCTGCTGTAGTTGTGCTGTGAGCAAAAACCAACTGTGAGAAAAAATGTCAAGGCATTTGATAAATTTTATTTATAAAACTGTTATGTTATTCAAAAACAGCATCTAATGTTCGGTAAATTAGATTTTATGTGTGCTATAATATGTTATTTTAGATAATTTGTATTATGAAAGCAAAATCAATTTTGAAAAACAACTCGTTACCTGTTTATCAAATTCTGCTTAAAATGGCAATAACTTTTAAAATATACTGACCAAAAGCAGTAACCTTTCTCTAATTGCTTTTAAAAGCTAAAAGCAGAATCTAGAAGCAATCCCAAACGGGACCAAAATATCCACAAAGTTGCATCCAAACTTTGTTTTTGTTTCAATTTTGCTCCATAAATTTCAGAGGTTACATCCAACTACATGGTCTCTTTTTTTTTTTTTTTTTAAACTCACTCTTGGTCCGTGCTTTATGACATAATTGTTCCAACTCAAAAAACCATAGTTTGAGACATTCTACAAGCCATGCACCAAAATAAGATTTGAGTTAGTTTTAAGAACTAAAAAGGAATTAATTAACCCCTAATTAAATAAGACAACGACATATCATTAGTTTTTCCGGAATCAGGAGTTTGTCGCCTTGTTGTTTTCATTAAAAAGTTGATGCTATTTCTTTACTTTTTATTTATTTTATGACAAATTGTTAATCGTCTTAATTTTTACCATCACCAAAGAAAATAAATGGCATTACTTTGTTTTGCACATAAAAAGTTGATAAAGGATTGAATATGTCAAAAACTGACATCTTTATTATACTTGGAGGTCTTGAGACGACATAAACATGAGTCATTTACAGATTTACTTATTTGGTAAGAGGGAGAACTGAAAGGAATGAGAGTTGTATGAAGTAAGTAGGAGAACTGAAAGGAATAAGAGTGGTATAGAGTAATAAACTGATGGAATTAAGGTCTGTAGTCGTTTGGTTGGAAGTATTTTAGAAGATAATAACAGATTAGGCAATGATTTCAATCTTCAATTTTAACCCATTTTTAATGCATCCAAATTTGTAGAGATTTGGGGAGAGAAATTTTCATTCAAGTAATAGACTAGTTGTTCTCTCCACTTCTCCCTCCTACCAACTCCTATGGGATTTTGATCTTCTCTCCTTCCTCTTATACCAAATACAACAAAGGAAGAGCACTTTCTTTCCTCTAATATGAAACACAACAAATAATGTACCTCTCCTGTCTCTCTTACCAAACATAGCCTTAAAGTTAAAAGTTTCACGTCATTCATGTCAACAAACACACGGCATACCACCTACCTTTTGAGAAAAGAGAAGATACTATCCATTATCTATTAGATAAAGTTCTAAATACAATATGCATATACTAGTACCGCCTAACAGAAAAGGTTCCTTAGAAAATGTAATATAGACTTAAACTAATGCTTCCATTGGAGTATTACCTTTTCAGCTATCTCAATGTCTTTTTCTTTTCTCAGACATGATCATTCTGGTCGTTTGACTCTATCGATCCATCTTCCACAACCCCAAGGTCATTTTCTCCTCCACCGCTTGAATCATTAGACTCAGCATCATCCCTGCGATCAGCATTCCTTACCGGTAAGACCTTTACCATCTCTCTGATCTCGGCTAAGGCTTCGAGTATCTCCATTTGTCGCACCCTGAAATCCTCAACATATGCGTGTATTTCACCTCTGAGTGCTGAGAACTCTTCCTTAGTCGACTTGACCTTTTCCAAAAGCAAATGAAAGTTATGAACCTCCATCTCGACAACATGATTCCTCGAAGCATTTTGTCCAACTCCATCCACATCATGCTCCATTTCGACCTGCAAGAGGAAAATGGTATAATGTTAGTGTTGAATAAAACATTGCCCCCGAAAAAAATCAGGTTCAGTTCTTAACAAAAATAATACCTATAAAACAAAGCATATATAGCTAAACAAACAGAAAAGAGCATGAAAGTGTATATTCAGTGACAGACACTTGATACTATGGGTGGTAAATAGTGTTTTTTTCTCAAATTAAAGATGTCATATGCTCATAATTCAATTTATTATGCCAAGAAGTACAAGTTGAAGACATTGCCAATGTTAGTTTAGCATATAGAGTCGAGACGACAGTCACCGAAATTTCGGGTAAAATTAGATTCTTATCTTTAGCCAAATGTGCAAAACAGAATTCTATTTACTGAAAATTTCAAAATTTGTTGATTACTCCATGTTTGGTTGCACCAAAGTTTATTTCACATTTTTTTTTATTAGCCTTTTTAAATTGGGTGTTCTATTCAGAAGAGAAGAATCAACAGGATTAGAACAAACCCTTCACAATCCTAACCTTATTAAGCTTATAGATGAACTTGAAACCAATTAGATTTTCTCTGTATCCAAAGAGTCCAATCTTATTCAAAAACCCTGAACCCTAGACCCACATGACATACCTATAAGTTTTAGAAAAAAAAAAAAAAAAAAAACCCAAAATGGATACCCAATGAACTTAGCAACTTCTAATTTTTTTCCCTCTTTAATTAATCAAAACTCAGAACCTCTGTTCCTCATTCTTGAGAAGAAAATGAAGAATTAAGTAAAATAACCCCCCCGCAGAAAAAAAATCTCTTAACTTATTAGATAAATGAATATTAAGAAGATAATCACTACATACTGAAATAAAATTTAACAGTATCTAAGCTTCGATTTCACGCTCAAATGACTAAATCACAAAACCCTAGTATTGGATTGAGCATTTGGATGAGTTTATCCGAAGATCGTTTGGCTGCATGAGCGATCTTAAAGAACAATGTGCATACCAAAAGGAAGCTAAAGCGATTTTCAAGACACTGGCGCGATTCCTCTCGTCATTTATTTGGTACATCGGATAAAAAAAATAAAAAAAACGAACAACAACAACAACCACGTTTAGAGGTGTAAATATGGGCCGGGCCAAACGGGCTGGCCTGCGGACCGCAAATTTGGCCCGGGATCGGCCCGGCCCAACCCTAAGACCGAGCCAGGCTAGGCCGAGGTAGTGAGCCCGTGGGGCCGGCTCGGCTCGGCCCGGCCCGATTGTCAATTTAAAAAAAAATTTTGTCATTTTTTGTAATTAATATTAAAAAATAATATTTTAATAAAATAGTATCGGGTCGGCCCGGCCCGGTCTATAACCATCAAGCTATAGGACCGGGCCGGGCATTCTTTTTAGACTTTCAGGCCGAGCCGGCCCGGTCCAAATTTCTCTTTTGGCCGGAATGGGCTGGGCCAGGCGGCCCATATTTACAGCTCTAACCACGTTTATTTGTTTTACCAAAAAAAAAAAAAAAAAACTCGCATATTTTTTTAATCTCAAATAAAATAGTTCATTTGCATAACCTCATAGGACATATATAATCAATGTTCAAAATCAAACCAAAGAACAATTCACGAAAAGAATTTTTTTTTTTTTTGGGTGTATTTAAGGATGGATACATTTGCATTTAGAGATGTAAACGGGAGGGGACGGGGCGGGAATGACCTCCCCGTTCCCATCTTAGTCCCAATCCCAGACGGAAATGAGTCCTGTTTAAAACCTGTTTATTAGAAATTATTTAGAAAATTTAAGAAAAATACTAATTAAATATTTTTTAAAACATTTTTTTTAATCTACTTTCTTTTTATACATTTCTAAATATAAATATCATGAAAATTATGTGTAATAGATTAGTATTATACTTAAAACTTATATGCATATGAATAATAATACATAGGATGACTGAACTTATTGGTCCCTAAACTATGAGAAAAGTCTCACTTTAGTCCTTAAATTTTAAAATGTGTCACTTTGATCCTTAAACTATTAAAAAAATTTTATTTTAGTCCTTTTAATTTTATATTTCATTTTATTCTTAAGAGAATGAGCATATAAAATACATTTATTATTCCGTTGTACTTATTTCATATCCAAAAGCATTGTTCAGCACTATAAAGAGATTAGAACATGAATTGAAACAGTTAAAAAATGATTAGTTGAATAAAAATTTGTTGCATATTGGACAACAACGTAATGTAAAACTACCCAAAATGCGATATTTTATTGAAATTATATATACAGAACGAGAAATACAATTTATGTACTCATTCTGATAAGTTTTAAACAAAATGTATAGTAAAGAAGACTAAAATAACACATTCTTAATAGTTTAAGGACTTATACGATGCAATTTAAAATTTAAGGACTAAAGTGAGACTTTCTCTTTAGCTCAGGGACAAATAGAGTCATTTATCCTAATATATATTAATATATATATATAGGGCACCAATCCAGTAGGTATTTTTTTTTTAACCTATTCATAGGTATTGTCTTGGCTAACTAAAATTGGTCATGCATGTATTTTCATAATAAATAGAGGAGAGAGAAAAGTATTAAATAATGAGTATTTATTATTATTATTATTATTATTATTATTATTATTTTCAACTACTCAAATTATGGTAACTGTTAGATCAATGATCCAACGGCTAAAAAAAAAAAAATACTTACGGATAGGTAAAAAAAAAAACTCATTATTTAATGATTTTCTCTCTCATTCTTTTACTATGAAAAGACGTACATGATCAATTTTAATTGGCCAAAATAATATCTATAGATAGATAAGAAAAAAATATCTACTAGACTGGTGCCCTATATATATATGTATAATGGGGCGGATTCGGGGTGAGGAATGCAATCCTTGACCCCGCTCTGACCCTGATTTGGGTAGGGTTTTTTAACCTAACTCGCATTGTTCCTTATTCAATAACCCCTGAACCTGCCCCTAAACTGACAGGGACTCAACCCGACAAGTTTTTGTCATCCCACCGAGTATTTTAGACATCCATAGTTGGATTCCTAAAGAATTACAGATGATTCATTGGTCTAAAGTTATTTTCTGGCTATTTTTATGGATACTATTAATTAATAAAGTAACAATTTTTGTGGATACCAACTAACAAATTAACAATTTTAAAGAGTAAAAATAATTTTTCAACAATTTTAAACTTCAATTTTAACGATGTACAAGAATCTTGTGAGATTTGATAGAAAATACAAATAGGAGGTTTCATTCGATATTAATAAAAAGCGGTGTGTTTTTTGGCAAAAAGGCAAAAGGTATTTTTTTTAATAAATATTCTCTTTGGATATATATATATATTTATATATTATTTTGACTAAACTAAAATTTCATTCCTCAAATAAATAATTCAGTATAATCAAAATACAAATAACCTATTACAGTAAATAAATAATCCGAAAAGCCTTTGTATCCGACTAATGATCAGGGAGGAGGTATAAAACCCAACGAGAGATATAACTGAAGCATTATGAGACATGCATCTTTACTCTTCAAAATCAAAAGATGAATTTTGCACACTAGAATCCTCGCGAAATCGATGCGGGTTAAAGGGACTCATATGGATCACCGTTGTTGTGCATTTCAATAGAGCTCTCTACTTCTATTGGCTCGTTATGACCCTCTACTTAACCTCTGTTATTGACGTCTCTCGCTTCAAATCCGAATGTTATTGGAGGGCAAATACCATTATGCAAACTGTCTAGATATGAGTTAGAAATGATACAAATTGAGATGATAACCATATTAATAGGATCAAAAACATAAGATCCACCCAAGGATTAAAATATCGATGTCGGTGTCGATATTTGATTTTACGGATAATATCGATAACAATTTCAATGTCGAAGATATTTTGAGAAATTACTGAAATTTGTCTTAAAACTCAAATTTTTTAAGAGAAACTCTAATAAATGCTAAAACAAGTGATATTGCATAATTTATACTAGTTTTTATTTTTTTAAAAAATTCTTATTTATAATATATAAGACAATAAAATATACGTTTGTAGTACAAAAACAATTGAATTTTATTTCATAGAACAATTTTAAAATCAGAATATATATCACACTATTTTATCTAATACATTTCATATTAATACCTTATAAATTGTATCTAGTTTTAAATTATATTAAAAATAAATAAAAATCAATGATAATATAGAATAATTCAAGTTCATTCAATACCAAAGTTTCTATGAGGTTTAAAATTATAAAAGAAATTCTCATCTTGGTCTAAACAATATCTTTCCCAAGTTATTTTGCCTGATTAATTTTCAAGATATTTATTTATGTCCACACATATCCATCAAGATTTTTCATCAAATTGAGTAATTTAAATTTACCCAATTTGATGAAAAATCCTGACAGATATGTGTGGATACATCAATATTAATTTGAGGAGGAGGTTGAATAAAGATTTCATAGCCAAAGATTACTTTCGTTTTGCAATTCTGAACTTGACTCTCAATTAGAATTATAGAAACCAGGATCATAATTATATGAACTTTGATTAGTTTCCATGCTCATTGATTAGAAACTCACGGAAATAGAATTTTCATTAACCTAACTTAATCTTCCTTGCCTTCTATATGGTAAACTTTGCAAGAATTCCAATAATTGCAAGTGGTGCAAATATTCTCATTAAATACAAGTAGTTCAAAAACTTTGTCGATATATTGTGGAGAGAAAATTATGGTTTTATTTATATTTTTACTACTATTTTTTTTTTAAAAAAAATGAAGATTTGGAAAAAAAAATGACATTTATGTCAACATTTCTTAATGTCGACGATATTGTCAAGATAATATACGTATATATCTCGATATTAGCTCATTTTTTACCAATATTTTACTGATATCGACACATCCTTAACATTATCAATATTTTATGGATATTGAATGGATACACGGGAAAAAATATCTTTCCACCCAGCATCGACGTCGACACTTTAGAATGTGGACATTGTCGTGACAATGTTGACAAATATAGTGACATTTTAATCCATGAATCCACTTAAAATCACCATAGATCTAGGAGGACTAAAATGATAAAAAACAAAAAAAAAAGAAACCCACAACTATCACAGATCACCACAAATCAAGATCTTAGTGGACTAAACTACCACAGATCAAGATCTAAGTGGACTAAAACCATTATAAATCTAGATTTGGCTCGGATTCTGCTTTCTGAAATGGAAGGGTTATTCAAAGACACATCGAAAATAAAACTACAAAAACTCCCTTCCGAGGAGGAAGATCCAAAGATCTCTCGCCGGAGCGAGTTAAAAGAAGAAGAAAAAAAAACTGACCAATTAGAAGAAGAAAAGAAAAGGAGAGAGGAGAGAAAATGCTTTGCAGGAAACTTTTTCATAAAAAGGAAAAAAACTTACATACAAAAACTTATTCAATGTAAGCTCAAGAAAAGACCAGAGATCTCCTTCCCAGTTGAGCCAAAAGAAATTGGAAAAAAAGAAAAAAGAAAAGAAGAATAATACATATAGTTACAATTTTTACAATTGGGGTACACTGGCAACGCTTCTAATTAGCACAGCAAATTTTTGCTGCAGTATATGGTATATTTAGCTGTAACATTATATATATAACGATGGAAAAAAAAAAAAAAAAAACTAACTAAAGTTATGTGAATTTGTTCTTGGAGGTGAAATATGGCCTCTCCGAATGGTGGAAAATGTAAGGCAAAACTGGTGAACTTCAATCCGGGTTGATGAGCGTGCTTCCGAAATCAATGAATTGCTGTCAAAAATAGAATCAAATTTTGCTATGGCTAACCAGAAAATGCTGCTGTTTATTGCTTAAAAATGGCTGGTTCAAGTGTCTTCAGCAAAAATTTTGAGGATGAAATCACGAAATCGCCTTGAGTACTGTCTCGGATCAACAGCCGAGATAGAAGTTGGATCATACTGAATGGACTTGTAAGCATGTTCAAGCTTCTTGCTAATGTCATAGTCCTGAAGTATGTCTATGACACCAAAGAACATTATAACTTCATAAGATTCTCCAGTGGGTTCTCCGATTAGCTGAAGTTCAAAGTCATTTCTTCTCACTGTCCTTTCAGCCCTTGCTGGCATGTTCAAGCCCAATTTAATACTAGCCCACCTGCAATACGGGAATAGTTTATATCCAAACAATTACTGGGATTATATAATCTGCATTTTCCTCTCTCTGGTGGATGATTCAAGTTTTCCACTTCATGTATCTTAAAGTAGTTTAGTTTTCTCAAGTTGAGTTTAATCCAAAAATTTTGCAGCCTTCTTACGACAGTACTTCATTTTCAACCACATTATAATAACGTATTTTCTTATGTACTTGGAGTCCTATAGAGATAATACAATTTAGCACCAACTGACAACTGAGGTAGAGACATTTTACCTGGAAGGATCTAAAAGAAGCTGATCCATGTCTGCTCTTGAAAGACGGGGAGCTCCATCATTATCGTCACCTGCAAGAAAGTAAAACATAGCAGTCTCATGCATTACGAGCAAGGCAAAATGAGATCTGAAATAAGGACTTGAGTACAAAAAAAATCTTTGTAGAGGGAGGGATGAAAAATAACCAGTGGGAGTTCGAGCTCCAGAAGGAATAAGATGGCCAGCAGCTGATGTATTTCTGAAATGAAGGCCAACCAAAAGGCTGTAATCCATAATCCTCTCCTGTTCAAGGAACTCACAGTCTCTATCAATTTGCCTGCAAGAGAAAACCGAAAAATTTAACGAGGCCAACTTAGTTGAAAAAGACTAACATAAAAATATGCTCCTTGAAGATGAAGGAAAATCAGGAAGCAATTGAACTTTTCAACCAAATATCGGAACTGGGGAAGCTATTTTTGCATTCTCACCTGCAAAAGTCCTGAAACCATGATTTCTGAAGTCGGAATATAAAGTTAAGATCAAGGTCTTTGAGGATCGTGGTTTCATCAATTTCTGTCTCGGGCTTATCTGTTGTTCGGCCCAGGACAGACCCCTTCAAGTCGAAACGCCTATGAATTGTATATTCGGTACAGAAAAGATTCCCCATAATGATGAAACGTACCTTAATACAACAATAATAAGTTAAATAATGGCCAAGCCATCTTGCTCTAAATGAAAGAAATGACAGCCTACTTATTTCATAAAAACACTTTTGCGTACGAGTTGGTTTCTAATGAAATTAACAGCTGCAATATCTACCTTCTTCTGGATAGGTTGCCCCATTAACTTTACGCAGTGTAGACCATAAAATTTGGTCACTAGTGTATTCTCAAAAGCTCGAACGTGGTTATAATAGGCTGAGAGCATTCTTAAAAGCACCTTCACCATGAAACCAAGATAACAAGATCAGTTATGACCAGAGTTCGTTTCAAACACAACTACGTAAGAGCAAGTACACATAAGAACTTACTTTTACTTCTGACTTCTTCATAGTCTTTATCATGTAACGGTCATCATTGGTCAAGTAGAAGAAACTACCACTTTTTCCAGGAGATGAGAGCTCCCGAAGAGCTTCGTTACCACAGATTGATATCATGTAATCAGCTGGGTCGACTTTGAACAGCTTCCTTAATGTCCTGAGTGGAGTTTGTAGAGACAAAGTTGAGCACTCAAAGATCTACTCTAAACGCATGAGGTTTTGCAAGTTGAGACCAGAACAGAATGTGATAAGTAAACTACAGGAATAAAATTTGTTTTACTTTCCTCTCTCTTTTTTTTCTTTTTTTTTTGCAGAAGTAACTCCCATTGTATAAAGTTCAAAACATAAACATCATTACATTATAACGTTTTAAGTAATCCACTGAAGTCAGTTGTTATCTTTCACCACATTGCAGAAAAACCCACCTTCTAGCTTTAACTAAATAATGAAAAGTTGTGAAACGTGTGGTCACTTATTAACTACTCTTGATCCTGATCTTGAGCATTAAGAAACAGGTATACAAATTTTTATATATAAAATATATTAAGAAGCCCTATACTACAATGCCTGACCTGAAGACCAATGGACAATAATCCTTCCATTTAAATTCACAGGACTGGTGTGGTGGGGTGTATTTGGTTCCCTCTGGGGGAAATCTTGTCCATAGTTTTTCCTTTGGGTCAAAAGCGGAAGGCTTAAGATCAAGGGATGCAGCTGGAGCTGGTCTTCCAACAGCATGCCTGCAATAATGAGCAAAATGTTATAACCTTCAAGTGTTACCTGCAAAATCTTACCAAAACAAAGCTTAACTAAAATTAGTTATGATTATATTCCTCAAAATAATCTTGAAATAAAGATCTCAACTCAGCCATGTTAGGCTCAACATTGCATATGAATCCCACAAATTCAGCAACCCTCAGTACACATACCAAAGCAACCATACAGAGCCAATACAGAAAAAGAACAAAGTGAAATAATGTTTCACAACAAGTAGATTACGTGTTAACTACAGTGGCTCTCTGTCTAGTTCAATTATATTTGCATCCACGACCCTCAAAACGGCTACAACGCAGAAACAATGTACACAAGAAAGGAAAGAACAGAATACAAAACAACAGAGGAAGCAAACATTTCACAAACTAAACAAAACAAATTTCCGGTACTTGTTTTCGAACAACAAATCATATCGAAATTACAACAACAATGAATTCGACAAAACCTAACCAAACACAAAAATGTGACCCAAAAACAAGATCTAAATCACTCGTTTTACAGGTTAAAGAATTCGAAATGGAACCATCACAATGGATGGAGTACATGGACAATCTATTTGAAATACCACATGGGGCTGCAAAGCAAAATCAAACCACCACCGTGGTGGACCGAGCATATGGGAAAGGTTTCACAAATACCTGCCCAAGTTATCTTGGTACGTCATCCTCTAGTAACCATTCGTTATGTACAGACATAGATGATAGATATAAAAGCCTAATACAATGAGTAATACCTGATACCGAGCTGCAAGTTAAGCATAAGCTCATAATTCTTATGCCCTTTACAAATGGTATCTCCTTGTCTCTTAGTCTTCCTCGGAACCCTCATCTGCTGCCCAAAGCTCCCGTTGGGAATCCCATTCCCATTCCGATTCCCATCTTCAGAATTCCACCCCACATAATACTCCTCCCCACCCTCTCTCCCCCCAAACAGCCCCCTCTCCTCTCCGCCGCCGGAGTCCCACAGCCGCATCCTGTCAAACGGCCTCTCGACGGCCACGCTGACCCTCCCGTCGACGGACATCCTCCTGGGCCGCTCGCCGCCGCCGTCGCCGGCCTTGGACGACCTCCAGACGGCGAGCTTCTTCTGGGAGGGCAGGATGGAGACCTTCTCGCCGGGGCAGATGCGGCACTCGCTGAGGTCGACGGCGTAGACCTCTTGCGGGTCCCACTCGAGGTTCCCGTCGGGGGACGAGCCAGAGGGGTAGTAGGTCCCGTTCTGCTCCCGGGGGTCCCTGCTCCAGTGGCCCACGTAGAAGCTCCCGTCGGGCCACTTGAACGTCCCGTTCCCTTTCGGGAATCCTTCCTCCCAGTACCCGTCGTAGCGGTTCCCGTTGGTCCACACGAACAGCCCTTTCCCGCGTATCTCCCCGTTCTTCCATTCCCCGGCGTAATGATTCCCGTCTTTCCATTCGTACCTCCCTTGGCCTTCCTGCCAACCACCGAAATCGCCATTAATGGAGAATCAAATAATAAATATAGAGACATTTGTTAAAAGGGTATCATTTTTTTTTCGTACTAGTTTCTGCTACCAAAATCGCCATTAATGGAAAAAACAGTGAAATATAGAGAAATTCGGTAAAGGGCTTTTTTTTTTTTTTTTTTTTTTTCTGCTGCTAAAATCAACATTAATGGAAAAAACAGTGAAACATCGAGAAATTTGGTAAAGGGGTATTTTTTTTTTCTTTTTAAAAGAAATTTTTCAATCCTTACTTTCTGCAGTAACCAAAATCGCCATTGCTGGACAAATAAAGAAGAAAGATTGAGAAAAACTTAGTAAAGGGTACTGGTTTCTGCAACCAAAACCGCCATTACTGGAATATACATCGAAAGCTCGAGAAATTTGGTAAAGGGGTATAAAGATCCCATTTTTCTTCAACTTACGTCCTTGTAACTTATTGCAAGCCTCGTCGCCCTTAATGCAAAATAAAAGTGAAATAAGGAGAGATTTCGCAAAAGGGTATAAAAACCCCATTTTTCTTACTTGCAAGCCACGGCGCCATTCGCCTTCGTATACGTCTCCAGTGAAGTAGTTCTTGACTCCATGGCCGTGCTTCAAGTTCATGACCCATTGGCCTTTATAGGTGTCTCCATTCGGACCCGTATACGTACCCGACCCGTCCATGTACCCTGTCTTGAACTCGCCCTCGTAGGTGGCCCCAGATGGCCAGCTGAACCGGCCTCGGCCCATGGTCTTACCCCTGAACCACTCTCCCACGTACATGCAGCCGTCGGTCCAGAGGTACTTGCCGTGTCCGTGGGGGAAGTTGTCGGACCACTGGCCCGTGTAGTAGTCTCCATTGGGGAGGACTTTGTCTGCGTGGTACACTTCTCCAATGACATTGATCGAGCTGTCGTTTTCCTCGTCGTCGTCGTTTTCGACGTCCGCGTGGGATATCGACGTCCCGAAGATGCTGTTGGCTCGCTTCTTCGCCGCCTGAGTTCTTCGGACCGTGGCCTCCCATGCCTTTATCATGCTACTACTTGTGCTACTACTGCTTTCTCTGCTCATTTTTGGGATATTTATGTATGTATTGATCAAATTTTGTGTCGTTTTTTTTTCTACTCACAAAACCATGATGATAAACATAGCTCTATTATATTAGTATAGAATTAGAATGATGTTATGATCGACACCCAGATGAAGAAAATGGATCAAAATGATGAAGGGTTGATTTTCATGTCATGTGTTTGATCTTCTCTCTTTATCAATGGATGTTTCTTTCTCCGTCTTTGATTTTCTGAAGAGACCCAATAGAGCAATTGTACCAAAGAGTGGCTTTCTCAACATGAACAACCGTTTCATCATTTTGGTGGCAAGTTTTGGGCTCTCATTTTCTCAAATTTTCAAAAAGGGTCTTTTTTAATTTTTAAAATCTCCTTTTTTGAATAATAATAGTTATTACGGTAAAAGAAAAAAAATTAGTTTGCCGGCTTAGAAATTATTTGACAGAAAAAAAAAAAAGAACAATCATATGAGAAATTTTCATAAGTCAAAGGGGGCAATTTTCTTTTCTTTTCTTTTTCCTATGTTTTTCTCTCTATAGGTGGTGTTTGTGATAGAGAGAGAGACTAGGTCTGACCGTTCCTCTCCTACAACGTCTAGGAACCATGACATATGGAGAGTTCGGGCATGGTCAAAGTCAAGTTTATTGCTTACTAATCTCAGACTTTTATCTACCATTTTTGTTGCTCAATTAAGGGGAAAATAACTAAAAAGGGAAAAAGAAAGGGAAAAAAAAAGAGAAGATATATATTTTTTATGGTTCTCCTTAAGATTGTAGTTAAAGCTCCAACACGAAATAAATAAATAGAGAATATAAATAATTAATAGACGAAATAATAGTAAATTGTTTGATAGATCAAAGGTTTTATTGTCCCGAAGACTTCTCAGTACAAGTTATAACAGTCACGATCTTTCATCATGTCATGGAGACATGATATGCTTACTCTTTATTCAGTTATTTATTTATCTTTTCACTCAAAGTGGGGGATTATAGATTAATGTGTACAATATCACCATATCACATGCTTACTATTAATACGTCAACTCGGTTTAACGTGTACACTGTCTTAAAGTCGAGTCTTCAAGCTCATATATTAGACTAATAAGAGAAGCTAATTACAGGACCAAAAACACGATAAAATCTTTAAAGTTTTAATGTGTGTTTTAATTATAAGAAGTAACAAATAGATTAAAAAAAATCATTATTATTTTTGAGATGATTAAAAACATTCACTAGTACTATAATTTCTAATACCATTTATTTTCTTGTTTCCTTGTTTAATATATACAAGCAATACTAATCAGCTATAGCACAATTCCTCACAAAAATAAGGAGCATTCAGCATTAATACAATTTTTTCTTTTTAATTTTTCTGAGTGGAGCCTTTATACAATAAACACTTAATGGTAAATTTGTAATACTTTTGCTGTTTAAATAATCCCATTTTTCTACTTCAAGTCACCAAGATTATTCGAACGTGATCACTATTTCAGTAATTTTCAAAACGGACATTATTTTATAGTGACAATTTCAAAGTGGAACGAAGTGGAATCAAACAAGAATAGGAGAAGGTCGAGGGGGGAAGAAGAAGTAGAGGGTAAAAATGGAGTCTATAGAAACTTAAACACCAAAAAATCACGCATTGTAGGTGATTTTTGATCGAAATTGGGTTTTTTCTCATCTACATTCTCTCCTCTCTCATTTTTTTTGTTCTCTCTTTGCTGGTGTTAGAAAGGTTTTTTTGTTTTTTTTTTGTTTTTGCTTTTTTTTTTTCTCACTTCATAAGCTACAATAAATGATGTGGTCTTAGAATTGTCATTTTATAAAAGAGCCTTGAAAAGGAAATTT
The DNA here is from genome assembly GCA_002914845.1 of Trema orientale. NCBI lineage: Eukaryota > Viridiplantae > Streptophyta > Magnoliopsida > Rosales > Cannabaceae > Trema > Trema orientale. The sequence goes on from JXTC01000709.1 coordinate 72,803, forward strand.
TTAATCAAAACACTAATAAAGTCAATTTCCTTAGTGTGTGTATATATATATATGACTGCCAATCCAATAGGTATTTCTTTTTTTTTTTTTTACCTATGTATAGGTATTTTTTTTCAGTCATTAGATTATCATCTAACGGTGATCCAACGGCTATAATGATGTGTATGAAAAAATGTGCATCATTAATGCTATTTCTCTCTTACTTTTTACTATAAAAAATGTGCATGATAAATTTTAATTGGCCAAAATGATACCTATGTATAGATGAAAAAAAATACGTATTGGACTGCTACCCGATATATATTTGATGCTACCATTATCCCAAATTTTTAATATACTAATATATGATATTTCCAAGGTTGTGAATCTGCATGTGATGCTTTCCCATGAAAATTAAACACAATTAGAGCATGCAATATTGCAAGCGTTTTCTAAAAAAACTAACGAAAGATATCTTGAAGTCGTAAGAAAGTCCTAAGAAATTTAATAGCACTGTTGTTGTTTGAATTTCCCATTTGTCTCTTGTAGTCCACCAAGCGTATGCATATATTAACATATAGAAGTAGATTGTAACCTTTTTCCGAACAAATAAAACCGATCAAGAGGAAATGTAAGAAGACATGTCAGTCGCATCCAGATTATATTGGCACTCAACTCTGTCCTCTCCCTTAAATCCGAAAGCCAACTAGCATGAAATGTAATAATGCATATGATGACTTATTATTTGTTTAGAGACATTAATATATTATATATTAATTAAGGGCATTATCTTATAAGAATCATATAATTAATAGATAACATAATTAATTCTCAAAGCTTGTTAAGCTTGGCAAGAAGGAGGACAGTGGCAGAAGTAACACCCGGAATAAAGTAGTCATCAGAAATAGAGCGTGGGATCAATTGCTGCTTGATAAACCAAGTAGTAATAGGAACACCAAAGACGTAGATGAGTGTATCTTTGGCGCCTCCAAATCCCGTGAACCCTGGGCTTTTTTCCATTATTTCTTTCAAAATCTTTTTGAACTCTTCATTTGTAACTGGCTGATCCTTCTTAGAGTTGTGATATTTCTACAAATCAATAAAAAAATATATATATATATATATTTATTTAACCATGTATGAAAATTTTAGATCTCTGTCAGATAATAATGATAATAGTAATAAAAGGAATATAATTCATTGGGTAATGGCTCATACGGGGCTACTCAACATACTTTATGATAATATACATTTAATTGATTTTCATATTATATATATTGTAAATAGGAAAAATTACACAATCAAATTTGGATTCTCAACATAGAAAAATAAAAAAACGGCTCTATTGCCACTCTTCTATTTACTGTTAACTCTTTTCCAAATTCGATTAAGTTTATCTTTTCTTTTTCTCTATTAAATTAGGAGTGATAAGTAAAGATGGATATGGCTCTATTGATTTTCATTAAGGGATATTTTTGTAACAGAAAAATTTATTAAAATAAAGTATGAAGAGAGCAAATATGGTAATAGTCCCATTCAAAAAGATACCATATATTTTTTGGAAGTTACAATCCAAACCTCTAAATTTGGGAAATTTTTTCCCCCAGATTTCCCATGGGCAAACAAATTTACCTTAAACACGGAAAAACTCGGCGCCAAAAAAATATTAAATCTAAAGACTGGCGAAACAAAATAAATTATGCTCATTTATGTTATGTTTGGGTATTTAAATAGGCAATATTTTATCTTTTTGATCATTTTTTTTAGGTTATTATACATATGTCTACATGGTTTAGTTTATTTGTTTTTATGGAGTATAAATTTGCGTTTATTCACTATTTTGACTAGTTATTTTGACCAAAAAGAAATAATTTGAAAGAAAATCTATATTCAAAAGTTGCAAAAAAGAAAGCGACAACTTGAGGTTGATGTAATCTTTCGTTATTAATTGTTCACAATACAAAGAGTTGGAACTTTGGTAGTACTCTCAGCCTCAAATCTATGCAACATAACTACGTCCATGTCTACTAATTCGTAAGCGGAATGAATAGAAAGGAAATGGATGGGAAATAAAATGAAGAGGAATGAGAAACAATGAGTAGAGAATGTTATGATTATCTTTCATGTGTTTATATAGCAAATATTAATTATATAGAAAATAGAATGTATTTCTCTTAATTTCTCAATTTTTTTACTCTTCATTATGGATTAGTAAACATAACCATAGAGTATTTTGCAACAAATAAATACTTGTTTCTAGAATTCAAGTACTATCTTTCGATTATAGTGTCACAAGTTACACCATATTTGTGTCTTCATGTCTCAAAAACTTGAAACTGATTTGTAAATTTATTTTACCTTTCTCATATTTATTAAAAATAAAAATAACGCCACATGAATATACTAACTGGCATGATTTGAAACACAAAAATTGGACAACGAATTTGAGTGGCCTGTTAAGATCATTAATGTTACATTTTTATCATAATTGAATATTATTCAGAGGCTGGCTTCCTTGGCAATCTCTAAGAAAAGTAATATTTATTTGTACTTACATGATAGATGTCCTCGACCTCTTTAGCACTAGGTATCCGAAATTGTGTGTTACCAAACCTTACGTTGATTTTTCTGCCACAATTCGATTTAACAAGTATATATTAATTATACTACGATGCGTGGCGTGGCAGGACCAAAATGCCTAGTATGTATTTTTCCAGTAAATATTAGGGGGGAGAGAGAGAGAGAGAGTACTCGACGGTTTCGCATATTGCTCGATAGAAGACGGAATATTTAGGCGTATCAGCAGTGAGATTTTCCAAATGCTCTTTATAGACATCTTCTGCTATGGATTCAATTTCTTTGATCTTCTTCTCCTCACCTCCAACATAATTATAAGAGAAACGTTATGAGTTAGCCCTAATAAGTTTTTTAGGTGAATGATTAACTAATATTATAATACACAAACATTATAATGCAATAAATAAATCATTTGAGCCTACTTAGTTATTGAGTGATGAGACAACATGGCGATTAGTACTTATGTTTTAATTCCATTCTAACTACTACTTGTTCATATATATATATATACACTTAAATAGTAACTTTTGTAAAATAATTATATATGGATAGGTAATACGTATCTTGTTTTGGTTATGAGTTATGTTCATAACGCAATTAATGATGTCATTTTTTTAGGTAATATGTGTCTTGTATTGGTTATGAATTATGTACATAACGTAATTAATGATGTCATTTTCTTTTTTGCCAAAAACCTATTAAATGATAGCCATTAATTCAAAATTGAACCATGGAAAAAATTATGCCTACCAATAGGTATATGTCAAAATACTTATTAGAGTTACCTCCCTCCATATATGTATAATATAAATTGTAAATAACAAAGGAAGAAGAAAAAAACTTCAGACTAATTAATTTTACACGAATCAGTAAGTTACCTTAATTGGATTCCCTAATCAATTAAGAATATTGAAAAATAAGTTTTATTTGAAAAAACAATAACTATGTTGCTTATGATTCCTCGATCGATCGAGTAATTTTCCTGAACATATTCTGCGGGCTTCTCCAATCTCTGTATATATGTGAGAATAGGAAACCGGCATACATATAAAGATATATAAATCCAGTAATCGTCCTTTTTTAGAATAAACTACAACTATAATGTACACAGCATTTTTATATGATCTCTAACTAATTTTTTTCATAAATTTCTGAAAAATTAATTACATACATACTCTATTTATAAAGAAATGAGAAAGAGAGATTAGAGATGATACCGGGAGCTAATTTCTTGAGGGATTGGCCCATATTCTATTCTTCTTATGCTATGGTAAGATATTTGTGATCACAATTTGAGGTGATATATATTTATATGTAAACTTATCTTAAATGGGTGAGCATAAGAGGAAAAGAAAAGAGAGGAGCTTTATATGGTTTTAGGAGCTAATTATGCTAGCTATATGGGATCAACGAGACTTGTCCGGTAGGAATAGTATATTTGCATCACTTTGGCAATAAGCAATGCCTTGAAGAAGTTTATAAGCTTTGATATAAAACAGCTAGCACATGGAAAGGAATAAGCAATTATCATTCTTTCCTTTTTTTTTTTTCTTCCCGTTAAAACAACTATACATCATTCTTAAGAACGTATATTACTTTAAAAATCGTTAATCATGCATCACCATATCGATCGTCGGGAAATTCAATGTTAAAATATGAGAATAACCCTTCTTTTTTATGCGTACGTCTATGATATATATACATTTAGTTAGAGCTAGCATAGCTACTTTCATTTACCCGTCTTTACGAGGTTGACTACATCATATATACACATATATCCAATGGCTAAAAAAAAATAACTATACATAATTATAAAAAAAAAAATCTATTAGATTAGAAACCTATATATAATATTACACGGTTGATGGTACTATGTGGGGGTTATTATCAACAGCCTTATATATTTTCACTGATTTATACTCTGGTTCTTTAAAAAAACAAAAGTGGCAATTAAGTCCATGCATGAGTAATTGGATCAAATTAACACCAAATCCAATAGCGGAAGTTAAATATATATATATTGGGGTAAATTAAAACATGGGAAGATGGGAAGAATCAAGATTTCAACCCCCTCTTTGACATATATATATACATGTCTCACAAAAACAAGAAATCAAAAGGATACCTAAAATAATAAATATTAGTAGATTTACTAAAAAAATTATTATAATTAATACATATATAAATATAGAAAGTTATTTAAAACAAAAAAGATGGGTAATTTGATGAGTTGGTCAATTTTTTTAATTTTTTTTATAAGAAAATAAAACTAATAAAAAATACTTAATAATCCCAATCACTCTTAACTATCTTATTCCTTAGGAAAAAAAAAAGAAACAACAAAAAATGTACAAATTTTAAGCTGTTTCACACATAATTTTTTTTTAAACAAATTTATTTTCAATGTAGTTAGTTTATTCATTTTTTGTTATTTAAGAAAACAACTTATTCATAATATGAAAATTATGCTACTTTAGATTTTACCTTTCGTACAGTAAAAAAGAAATTTTATGAAATATTAAAGATACAATAGTACATATAGTTTTAAATTAAAAATAATTAAAAAATTAAACTTTAAATTAAATTTCTAAAAAGGAAATAAATAAAAAAGAATTAAAAATTAATATATTGAATAAGATGACTTGTTATTATAAGTTTATTTCCAAATTAGTCAAACTTATCCATCTATAGAGCAAAATAAAAATACCCATTGAAAACTCACCCAATATATATATATATATATATACAACCTTAAGGAAAGGACAAATAATAACAGAAATAAACCCAACGACGAGAGCTGTAAACGACAATGCCTTATGACCCGGCATATATCATTGCCTCTTTTGAAATTAAAAGGAGCTTGGTTTGGATTGAGTGGTAAGTGCTCCATCGGGTGGGAAATGGGATCGTATATATATGTCCGACATGTTTGAAGGTGGGAGAGACGTTCAACTCTAGATCGAGCTAGGCAATTACTCGAGAATATCACGTAGGCACATTTATTGTTGTTAATTTATATATCTTCTTAAGAATATGAAACTCTAATGGCGCAAAATTTCTTAGCTTGCAACTTCTTATTATAATAAGTTCCTGCTGTGAACTGATTTCCTCGAGTGAACCATGTCGACCAGGATCACCACCCGTCTAGATACGACTTTCTTCCTAGGGCGCTTGTTTAATTAATTTGCTTCCTCTCTATTTACACTTGGCACTTGGCATTGGCAGCCTTAACACAACCAACAGTGTGCTTAGGCAATGTTTATAAATATTAGTGAAATATTATTTCACTAATATTTAATATATTAGTAAGTTAAGCTTATTCAATAGGTCGATTAAGCACCGTATCATATGCTCCAAGACTATTATTACGACCTCAGTCTGCACATAATCTGTTTGACGATATCAAGCACTACACTACAAAATTTGAGCGTATAAACTTTGAACATCTCGATCGATCGAAAGAAGATATTATTCAAACATTACTAGCTATCATCATCCGTTTTCTTACAAATTAAGGACAAGACGTTTCGTAAGTTCAGAAAATTTGTCAACCACCATTACATGCATGCCAGCTCTCTAAGTATTTGGTAATGCAACTTGCAAGAATGACATCAATACTAACATATTTCCAATTATTTTCGTGGACCAGTAAAGGGTTATATATGGAGCCATAAAAATGTATGGTGGTGAGAGAAAAGTTTTATCGTGGCTAGTACAGTGGCGGAGCCAGAGTCCTAATCCAGGGTGGAAATAAGATAATAGTCAAATAATGCTCGTAAACCATAAAGAGCTAGATTATCTAAGGTGGTGTTTGGTTGATAGTAATGGAATGTAATGGCTTTACATTGTTTGGTTTCACTTTTTATTTATGAATGGTCTTTACAATGTAGTGACCATTACATCAAATAAAGGAATTAGAATTACACTTGAAAATGGATGTAAAGGCCATTATATTCCTAAGTTAGCCACTTTTTCCCTTTTTGCCCCTAATTTAATATATTTTACCCCCTCATTATTATCTTCTTCCTCATATCTATGACTAAACTAAATGTAAAACTTTCATCCATATTCATGACTAAACTACCTACAAATCATCTTTTTCCTCATATCATCCAATTACTATATTTTTGTTTTCTAATATACATTTTGTATGTTATATTTATATGGTAAATAATAATGAGAAATTATTAAAATATTAATTTTACTACCATAAGAAATTTAATCTATTTTTATATTTGGTAATTGAATCTATTTTTATATTTTCTTTTTTCCAATAGTGATAGCATTTATTTTTTTTTAAAAAAAATTAATTTAAAATCAGGGGTATATTAGTCAAAGTACAATTAATTCCATTACATTCCATAGTTGATTCCAAAGTTTCAACTAAACAAAATAATCACCTTTCTTTTCCTTTCCATTCTTATTTCCATTACGATTACCATTACATTCAATTTCATTCCACCCAACCAAACGTCACCTAAGTCTCCAAAGGTGAAATAGTCATCCATTTTTCTCTGCAGGCGTTCGAGATGGGGACGAGGACGGAGCTGTTGTGAGTTCTCACCATTTGGGTAAATTATGTAAAATGGTACTTGATAGAGAGCTTAAAAGATGAGAGATTGATTTGACACGGTTTGGAGGCTGATTTCTCACCGGATTTTAGGATTTTGAAGTCAGTTTGAGAAGATTTTCTATTGTTTCTCTATCTGAAAGTACTGTCTCTATCTCTCTTTTTGGCTTTCAAAAGGAAAATAATTTCGTGGGGTACCGTGTGTGTTGATAATCTTAGAAGAGCAACTGTGTTCTTTTAATCAACGTGAACCCAAATTTCACTCTTTAAAAAACTTATTCTGTATTCTAGTTCTAAAAAAGACTATTAGACTCAAAATGGTCTTATTCTTGTCCTTTTCTCAAAAAAAAAAAAATAGAATTAAATTAATTTCATGAAACGAGCTCAATGACTCATTGGTCTTGGGTTAATTGAAGTCTGAAGTCTATTAAAATTAAGCAAAAAATGCCAAATATATCACGTATATTTAACTTTTAGAGGGGGGCATATGTATGAATTTAAATTTCAGGGAGGCAAAATGTTCAACTTAATTAAAATTTATATACAAATTTATTAAATAAGAAATATTCAAGGGGGGCAAATCGTACGTAGTGTGCCTCCGCCACTGGGCTGGTACATATGTGAGCTGCTAGGATCCCTTGCGTGTAACTCTCAAATTAGATACTCTTAGAAGGAAGTTCTTATGATGATGTAAGCCAACCAAAATATATGTAATTATCAAATTAACATACGATAATGAAATTCAATATTTTTGTCAATTATTGAGGTAGAAATATTGGTACACATTTCCTATTGTGCGCAACTAATTAAACTCACACAAGTTGATCATTCGTGAAATAATTTCTCGAAATTGGTTAATTGGAAGTTTAGATTGATAAATTATAAATTAGTTTAATTCCAATACAATATGGATAGGGGTTAATTAATTAAGACTGTAAAAATTAAAGCTTGAGTTGAGTATGGTTGGAAGGTGGAGCGGTTTGGGATTGGGGCTTTCTAGACACTTTATATACTATCTCCCATGCTGTGACTTGCTAGAGCTACGAGCAACTTGTACTGTAGACAAGGTTTACTGCTTCAGAAAGGTTCCAGATAGGTCGCATGCGCACTACTAATCCTAAAATAAGGAAGATCTGGTCAGACATAACAAAATTAGGAATATTTCTGTAAAAGTTGGATCACTTTCAAACTAGAGGTACATAAAATTATACCCCAATCAAATATTTCTTATTTTACATATATATAGTACATACTTGTGTAAACCGCACGTGACCTTTAGTATCAATAAAAAATAAATATAGATCAACTTAATTACTGTTTCAATTTACGAATACATCCTTAAAATAAAAAATAAATAAATAACAGAGGAAATTTGATTTTATACTGTCAAATTTCCAAAAACAAATTGAAAAATTGGGATCTTAAAAAGTTTGGAAAAATCCCAAATTTATTTTAGTAAATATCACTTTTAAAAATATTAGAAATATATCATTTTTTTTATCAATTAATTAGGTAGTTGAAGTAACTGGTCAAGTTACTTGAGGTAATCAGACTACTTACCTCAAATAACTTGATTGGTTACCAAAAATAACTCGACTAGTTACCCGAGTACCTTATAAAAATACCAAATTCGGAAAAAAATAGTATTTTCAAAAGATTTTTGAAAAGTAGTACTTCTCTAAATAAATTTTTTAAAGAAGTGATATTTCTCTAACAAATCCGGGAATTGTTCAAAAAATGCAGTCGGAGATTTTTTAAATTTTTTGGAACTTGGGCTTGGAGTCTTGTCAAAAGCTCAAAATAAGAAGGGTTTCTATCACTTTTACATATAAAAAACTAAAAGAAAACTACAAAGATACAGAACTCAAGCTTTCTTCAAATTTTCGTACGGTTTTTATTAGAAAAATATCACTTTTTAAAAAATATTTAGAAAAATACTATTTTTTAAAATAGTTACTGGTTACCAGTTTCTGAAAACTGGTTATTAGTTACTAGTTACCAATTATATACCAGTTATAAATACCTTTGGTTACTAGTTACTAGTTTCTAGAAACTAGTTACCAGAAATTAGTTATTATTTTAAAAAATAGTATTTTTCTAAATAGGTTTTAAAAAATAGTATTTATCTAATAAAAACAGTACCGCACCTTAAAAAAACTTAAACCACCTTATTTTTTAAATTTTTTTCTAAATTACCGTATAATGTCTAATTTCCCCAAATAAGAACGCTAGATGTATATAGATCATTTTAATCATTGGCTTCTTAGCCAAATGGCTGATTTTGGGTTCAAGTTTAAAAAATGATAATTTTTTGGACACATAAATGATGGCCAAATTTTGTTAAAATATTTTGCAAAATGGCGGAATTAATAAAAAAAGGTAAAATATGGTAGTTTTTGAATATTTAAATTAGGTTACCAGTTTATGAAAAAAAAGAAGAAGAAAAGAATAAAAGCTTATATATTAATAAACATAATATAGCATTTATACACATACACATAATAATTGATATATTGATATAACATGGATAATCTAATGAATAAAAGTTTATATACTGATATTAAATTAATATACTAGTACATACTGATTTACTAATAAAATTAACATACAAAAAATTGTTCTAATAAAAAAATAGTAGGATAGCCATTTTGAAAAAATTGAAAAAAAAAAAGAAGACAAAACAAACATTTATTAAACAAGTCCCAAAAATGGCTATTTTTTAAATGAGGTATTAAAAAATGGACATTTTTTTTAGACATTCATAAATCATTAGGCACAATACACTGGAAACTTAGTGGACTAAGCATTTATTACTGGGCTTCTTACAAAAGTCAAAGTCCAAAATACTAAAAACTGAAAAATCCCGGATGGGCTGAATTTTTTTAAAAAAATTTCGGATTGATTTAGAACAATATCACTCTTTAAAAATAATTTAGTAAAAGTAACACTTTCCATAAATATTTAGAATATATATCACTTTTCCTTTAAAATTAGTATTTTTTAATGGTACTTGAGATAACCGGCCAAGTTACCTGACCTTAAGTATCTCATCAATCAATTAAAACATGGTATTTTTCTAAATATTTTTAAAGTGATATGTTTCTAATTAAAATCCGTGATTTTCTAAATAATTTCGAAATCCGGGAACTTTCAATTTTTTTGAAAAACATCCATAAAAAAAAATCAAATTTCCTCTTTATTACTGGCATTTCTTACAAAAATCCAAGTTCAAAGTCCGAAAAAATTGAAAAAATCCTGAATGGGTTGGATTTTTTGTTTAGGATAATATTACGTTTATACCTTGAATTTTGATATTTTATTCAACTTGTATCTTTTGTTTTAGTTATTATCAACATTGACTTTTAGATTTGAAATCTGTTATAAATTTATACTCTGACAGTTATTTAGAGCAATTAATTTATCAAGATGCCCTTTAAAAAATTAAAAATAAACCATATAAAAATTGATCCGAGAATAAGTATATCAAATCATCTTGGTAAATTAACTGCTTTAAATTGGTATCAAGGTATAAATTTGTATTAAATATTAAATCTAAGGGTCAATGTTGATAATAACCAAAACACAATATACAAACTGAACACAATGTCAAAATGCAAAGTATAAAAGTGATATTATTTCTTTTTTGAAAAATCTCGAATTTATTTACAAAAGTCATTTTTAAAAAATTTGTTAGGAAAAATACTACTTTCAAAAATATCTAAGGAAGTACCACTTTTGTTTTTTTAAAATTTGCATCTGATAAAGGTAACCAGGTAACTAGTCAAGTTACTTAGGGTAATAAATCGAACTATTTGAATAACTAGTCTGGTAGCTTGAAGTACTTCATCAATTATTAAAGGATAATATTTTTATAAATTTTTCAAAAATAGTATTTTACTAGAAAAACTTGAGATTTTCAATGAAAAATTTTAAAATTCAGGATTTTTCAATATGTTTTTGAAATTTTTATATATAAAATCAAATTTCTTCTTGACAATTTTTTTTTATTTTAAAAGTGGCCTTTTTTCACATCAATTTAAAAAATAGCCATTTTTATACCTATTTAATAAATGATCATTTTATAATTTTATTTTGATAAATAGTCTTTTTCAGTTGATCTATTTTCTTATAAAGTAAATCAATTTTTGAAAAAGTAAATCAATTTTGAAATAGTAAATCAATTTTTGTAAAAAAAAAAAATCAATATATTTTTATATTTTAAATAAAGTAAATAATTTTTTTTTAAAATAATTTATTTTGTCAAAAATAAATCAATATATTTTGATATACTAAAGAAAATAAATTTCCTTCAAAAAAATAAAATAAATCAAATTTTTATAAAGTAAATCAATTTTTGACAAAGTAATCAAATTTTTAAAAAATAAATCAATTTTTTGAAAAAACAAATCAATTTTCAAAAAAATAAATCAATGTATTTTGATATACTAAATATGAAAAAGGGCCAATTTCTAAATAATTTTTAAAATTCGGCCATTATTTAATATTGTTTGAAAAATGGCTATGTTACAAATTATGATCAAAATTCGGCCATTCGGCTAAAAAGCCCTTTCTTCTTATTACTGTATCTAAAAGCCCAAAACAAAATGAGGTAAAGCATATGGATCATAAAGAAAAGCCCAAAACAAACAAAAATGATAATTAAGTAGTTACGTGAGACGATTAAAAAACAAAAATAATATTTTAAAAAACGAAGTTACTAGATCAAAACTCGATTCCCAAGTCTATTACTTGAGTGTTTTACTAAATTTGTTTGCATCTACTATAGTGCAATAAAGTTCGCAGATGTTTGTTATTCTTACTCACAATTCAAGAAAGATGCTCAAGATAGTTATGTTGTATATGTTAAGCGAGAAGGCTTAATGAGTTGGAGTTTTCCTGTAGATCACGGATGTTGGCCTAAAATATCATTTTTTAGGAGTCGAATGCATTAATAGCGGTATACGATTATTGGGTGCATTTAGTTTTTTTTTCTTTTTTTCCTCGTGTCGTTGTCAATCCTTCACATTTGGTTTGACCAGGATAGTTATAAGAGTGCAGAATTAGCTTATATTTTGGAGGAATTATTTCTCTTTCTTCTAGTGTAAACTATTATTGTAAATAATACCTTTTATAATAACAACTTTGTTTGACCTCAAAAAAAAAAGAGTCTATTACTAAGGAGAAATTTTTTGGGAAAATTAGTTTGATCTAATCTTGTTGTGTTAATTGCTTTGAAAATTTATATCCATTTTTTTTTTTAAGAAAATACGTATTAACATCATCGTAATCCCAGAGGTGCCACTACAATTATTTTTTTGTCTTAGTTCAGGAAGTGGCACTTCACTTGTAATATTAACGATACACATTGAGTAGCATCAATATTTATAAATCTCCATACATATAACTGGTGTAACTTTTTAAGTAGAATTTTCCATTTCGGACTATTAATTTCATAATACTGATTAAAATGCATAATTATTTTAGATAACACTTACTTGCGTATTAGATATCTTTTCTGGGGTTTTTGTTTTTTTTTTTTCCTCAAGCAGCATTAATATTTACAGTAATGTAAATTATTTTTTTCCTCAGTTGAAGTGAAAAATATAAACGAGCAATTGATTTTGAAGTAATTTATATAAATTTCGTCTAGTTGGTAACCAAATCTATGACAAATTATACAAGGAGGCTCATCAAGAAAAGGATTGTGATTCCAAATTTGAATGAGCCTCAATCTCACTGAAATAAGCAAGAGCTCTCAATATTATATTGATACGGATCTGATGAAATTCTAAATTTGAATGAATCTCAATCTCGTTGAAACAAGAAATATTGTCTACTTGTCTTTTCTTCTCATTTTTCTTTAATTAAGGTAATAATATTTGATTAAACGAGTCTCGTGTTGTCTTGTTCTAACAAATGCTGCTCTCATCTCTTATATATTTACTTCGGCATTAACTTTATCTATCGGTGTTGCTACAGTAGAAAGTAAAATTACGCTATGAATGTTGTGAAGAATTAATTATGTAATCAAATAAGAGACCAAATGGATGAATCACACTAGTTTGCTTAGCTTATAAACATTGATCATAAAGAATTTTGTAATGATGTTGATAACGAGATTATTAGGCGATAATTTCAAAGTATAAATACAAGTACGGCCCAATTGTAATACATGTGGAAATTTGTTTAAAGTGAATATTGTGTATATTTTTTGTACTTTTAATTTGGTCAATAATTTTGTCTTATACCTTTGTATTTAGATCATGGTTCGCTCCTGAATAAGGCCTATGATTGTACATGTGTTGCAATTGTGAATATGTACGAGTAAGAGCTCTCAATATTGAGATGGATCTGACGAGATTCCAAATTTGAATCTCAATCTCGTTTAAGAAAAGGTGTACTTGTCTTGTGTTTTTTTTTCTTTTTTTTTTTTCATCAACCATTTTTGTGATAATATTAATTAGTATCGATTAAACTAGTCTCTATTGTCTTGTTCTAACAAGTGGTGTTTTTGTCTCATTTTTGTTAGCTAAGCAGTGTGTGCTAGTAAGTTACGGTTATACTTTAATGAGCGTGAAGTTTAATATTCACTGTCGTTTTGTCCATTGTGTACAAAGGTACAACATTGCTGCATACGTGAAAGGATTCCAAGGCTGTGTATCTGCATGTGCCTTCGCATGCAAAACATATTACAGAATGCACTGAAAGCTGTTGTTCTCTTTCTACTTTTTGATTTTTTAAAAAAAATCTCGAAGTCACTAAATATATATATATGGGCACCAATCCAGTAGGTATTTTTTTAATTTTTTTTTAAACTTATGCATAAGTATCATAGGTATCACTAAAAAAATACCTACTGGATTGGCAACTTATATATATATATATTCCTGAAGTGCATGAACAAGCCAACGCGCACCCGAGGAGCATAAGAATGTTAAAAATATCTATGAAGTTATAGAATAAAATACCGTATGGCCCAACTTTTAGAGGGTTATCGTTTAACCCTTCGTATTTGAAATTTCATCTAAACACTTAATTTTTATAAATATGATATCATTTTATCTTAATTTTAACAAATGTGATACCAAATCGCGTCAATTGGTATATGCTAGACAGTGGTAGAAACAAAAGCCTTTTCACCCGTCAAATACCGAGGCCGACTAAATAAGAAGGAAGAAATTGATTTAAAATTTTATATTTTTTCATAATTGTATAAACCCTAAAATTTGGAGAATGTTTGCATTTGAAATCAAGAATGATAGGAAAAATTTAGAGTCCGAATTTTCTCAATTGCATATCCAATAAACATCATTAATCCAATAAATTAACTCCCTTAACTAAGTGTTTTTCTAACATAATCATGTTTTTAAACATATATTGCTAATATAGTATGCTAATTAAGATAAACTGACATGACATTTGTAAAATTTTGGGCAAAGCAACACTACATTTTATAAAAATTAGTGCATATAATCGAAGTTTCAAATGTGAGGATGTAAACAACAACTTTTAACCAAAATTGAGGGCCATTAGGTATTTGTCCAAAGTTATAAGGTATGAAAAATATTTTGAACCCCACTCAAAGAGGGGGAAAAAGGGTTTTGAACCGGCAAAATATTTTGTCAAAAATTCTGTGATAAAGACCAAATACCCAAAGATATTTTCTCAGTAGTGAATTTATTTACGTTTAAATGAAAGAAGAATTTTATTCAATAAAAGAGTTACATTGCATATATAGCACATTAATCCCATACAGATATCAAATTATTGAGAATATATATTAATAGAAAAATGCAACTTACCAAACCAAGGGATATAACTAGCTTTTTTTAGTTGAAGTATCCATTCAGCTCTTTCAAATCACCTTTTGTTGCATAATGTAGCGATCTTTCAATCGATGTAGTGACAAATTTTTTCTAGAGATCAATTTTCGACAACATAAAATTTTTCAGAATGGGTCTCAAAAGCTTTAGATTCAAAAGAATTAACCACCTAAAACAACAAAACTAAATTCTAGTCGGATCTAGATTTAGGTGAGAGAAAACTAATAGATCATATATGTCTTAAACACATATGAAAGAATGATGAGGATTTTAGCAAGAAGATAGAAGGATTGTTAAAAACGAAAAGAAAAAGAAAAATAAAAAAAAAAGAAAAGAGAGTTCTTCAAGGAAAATCTTTCTCACCTCACGAGATGAAAATCTGAGAAGTTAGAATTATAGGGAAGAAGCCTTTAAAAAGGAACAAATAGCTAGTTTTATCATATATTAGTGAATATTATTTTGAACCATCAAATATTCATTTCATCAGTATTTACCGTGTTTATATATTATTTAATTATATGATACCATATTTAGGACCCTACAAAATTTTTTTTTTCTTCGACTTTATTTTTAAACTCTATTTAGATGGTCATGTATGGTGAAAAATAAGTCAACTCATAATACATAATTTATACAACATAATTATCTTCTTTTAATGATTTTTGATAGCCAAAATATCCTTATTAGTCTTTTTACCCCTTTCAATATATAAAGAAAGAAGACCTTCGCCGACGCATTTTTGCGTCGGTGAAAGTCTTCAAAATGCGTCGGTAAAAGTGATTTGACTTTTGCCGACAGATTTTTTTGTCGGTAACAGTCGTCGGCAAAGGATCGTCGCTAAAAGTCACTTTCCGACGAAAAATGAAAGTCGTCGGCAAAAATTATATTCACCGANTGGAAAAAATAAAAATACTATTGCCGACGATAAAATGCGTCGGTGAAAGTGTTTTCAAGAAATTAAAAAAATCTTTTACCGACGCATTTTTACGTCGGCAAAAGTTTTAGTTATTAAAAAAAATTAATTATTTAACAAATTATTAATAAATAAAAATATTATTAATTAATAACTAAATAAATAAATAATTTCTTTAATTAATATAAAAAAAATCAAGATGAGATAAATTAATAATACAAATTTTATTAAATAAAGAAAATGTATAAACTGTTTCTAAAATTACAACATTGGTGGAAAAAAAAAAACTCTACATTTCTGAAGGTGGAGGAGGTGGCATCTCGATGCCGAGTTTTGCAATCAAGGTCTGAAGCATCCGATTTTGCTCGTTGAGTTGCTGTTGAGTCTTCTCGAGCCGGCGTTGGTTCTCCGCTTCCTTCTCGGCCATCTGCCGCTGAGTCTCGTCGATCCGCCGTGCATGCTCCGCATCTTTCTCAGCCAGCTGTTGCATCAAGATGGCGATGGTCTCAGCAACTTGTCCCGTGCTAGCAGCTCTTGGTCCTCCTACACTCTTTAACCGAGGAAGCGCTCCTAACACTTTCTGCCACCTAGACCTAGTCCCTAGAGCCCGGGACATGAACTGAAACTCATCGACCGGTTCTGGCCCAACCACGGATTCAGCAGACGAAGTAGCATCCCCAAGCTCGGACTGAGTACGGGCCTGAGTTTGAGCGAGCGCCTCTGCCCTAGACGTAACCATCTCAGCCTATAAAATAAAATAGAAATTAACATAATTTATATATTTAATACATAAACTAAATATTTTAAAAAAATAGAACAAATTCTTACATGTTTCTCCTGTATGTACTCATTCCGCCAACCAGTCGACTTGAGATGACGACTCTCGAAGTAGTCTATAGGGCTCATCGGCTCTCCGGTCTCTGGGTTGCCCTAAAAAAATTAAGAAAAATAAGCAAATTATTTGATTATAACATTTAGTACTACTTAAAGAAAATATTAGACTTTCTTACCTTCGCCTTCATTTGGCTAATCATGCTAGACGACCCCTGTGCAGGAGGGTACAATTGCTTAGACCGATTCTCTGAATTCCTGTCTGAGATTTTCTGCAAAAATGCACATTAAGTTGTTAATTTCATAATTAGTTATAATTTCTTTCTTAAACAATTAGTGTTTTTTTTATTTATATAAAAGCATATTTATTACCTCAAACTCGTCAGAACCGAAGCGATCGCACAAAATACTCCATTGATCTAAGGGAACGTGCTTATATGGATTGGCCTTAGTAAAACTCATATCCCTCTTACCCTCCATTTCCGAGAAATGGTTCCGCATTTGATTGCGCCAATCTCGCAAATATACCATCATGGACTGCTCAATAGAGTCCATGAAAAGGGCATTGGTTCGAGGATAATCAAAATTCACCTGAGAAATTAAAATAAACAATTATTAATAAAGATTTTTATTAAAATAAAATAAAATAAATATTTTAGGAAACTCACTTACCTCCATCCGGTTCAAGATGAGCTCAAGGTCCTCTTTCTTGACGTCCTTCCATGTTGGGGTAGAGGCCGGGATGGTGTCTCTCACCGTCTTGGCAAGAATGTTCAAGAACATCTTGCCATGGTCGAAAATAGGCTTCCCTGTCCTATCACAATACTCGACCTTCAATCGGTCGGTCTTAAGTCTCTTAAGTTCTTTCTCGACTGAACAACCTCTCGTCTCTTCCCTGACCCTCTTTCCTTTAGGGTCACGTCTATCATCGCCGGAATCGGGTGCAACACTACTCGCTGGGGAGGCACTCCCATGGCTAGACATCCTACAAAAAATAGTCATAATTTAGAGACATTATATAGCAACATAAAAAAGCAAACACATAATTTTCATAATTCTACACACACTATAATATAAAATTATATTACATCATCAGACACTTCATTCTCTTCTTCAGAACTAGTATCAGTATCGTCATCAAGTTCAACTTCTTCAACATTGTATTCCTCTAGAGTGTCGTCTTCAAAGTCATCATCATCAACTAAGAAGTCATTAGGGGTTACAACACGAGCTTGACGAATAAGGTCATCAATGTTGTCAACTTCAACTGGTTCAACATCTTCCCGATGAAATCGAACATTTTCCATTTCCGGAAGCTCTACCCACAATTGGAATAATGAAGAATTCGCTTCTTGCAAAATAGGAACGTCGGTGCTTGTTGACGCAATATCAGAAACATCTACTGCATCTGGAAAGTCCCATATATTTCGAGGTGTATACTTGTTAACAAGTTTCCACAATGGCCCATTCTTATCATCATTGGTGTAATAAATTAGCTCTGCTTGTGATGCAAGTATAAATGGGTCATCCTTGTACCAGTAAGCACCTGTGTATATACTTGTGAATTGTTCNACAATTAGTGTTTTTTTTATTTATATAAAAGCATATTTATTACCTCAAACTCGTCAGAACCGAAGCGATCGCACAAAATACTCCATTGATCTAAGGGAACATGCTTATATGGATTGGCCTTAGTAAAACCCATATCCCTCTTACCCCCTATTTCTGAGAAATGCTTCCGCATTTGATTGCGCCAATCTCGTAAATATGCCATCATGGACTGCTAAATAGAGTCCATGAAAAGGGCATTGGTTCGAGGATAGTCAAAATTCACCTGAGAAATTAAAATAAATAATTATTAATAAAGATTTTTATTAAAATAAAATAAAATAAATATTTTAGGAAACTCACTCACATCCATCCGGTTCAAGATGAGCTCAAGGTCCTCTTTCTTCACGTCCTTCCATGTTGGGGTAGAGGCCAGGATGGTGTCTCTAACCGTCTTGGCAAGAATATTCAAGAACATCTTGCCATAGTCGAAAATAGGCTTCCCTGTCTTGTCACAATACTCGACCTTCAATCGGTCGGTCTTAAGTCTCCTAAGTTCTTTCTCGACTGAACAACCTCTCGTCTCTTCCCTGACCCTCTTCCCTTTAGGGTCACGTCTATCATCACTAGAATCGAGTGCAACACTGCTCGCTGGGGGGGCACTCCCATGGCTAGACATCCTACAAAAAATATTATCATAGTTTAGAGACATTATATAGCAACATAAAAAAGCAAACACATAATTTTCATAATTCTACACACACTACAATATAAAATTATATTACATCATCAGACACTTCATTCTCTTCTTTAGAACTAGTATCAGTATCGTCATCAAGTTCAACTTCTTCATCATTGTATTCCTCTAGAGTGTCATCTTCAAACTCATCATCATCAACTAAGAAGTCATTAGGGATTACAACACGAGCTTGACGAATAAGGTCATCAATGTTGTCGACTTCATCTGGTTCAACATCTTCCCGATGAAATCGAACATTTTCCATTTCTGGAAGCTCTACCCACAATTGGAATAATGAAGAATTCGCTTCTTACAAAATAGGAACGTCGGTGCTTGTTGACGCAATATCAGAAACATCTACTGCATCTAGAAAGTCCCATATATTTCAAGGTGTATACTTGTTAACAAGTTTCCACAATGGCCCATTCTTATCATCATTGGTGTAATAAATTAGCTCTGCTTGTGATGCAAGTATAAATGGGTCATCCTTGTACCAGTAAGCACCTGTGTATATACTTGTGAATTGTTCATCTTGCTGTATCCATTTTTTTCTCGGATCAGTGTCGAACCACCTGCATCTAAAAAATACTACATTGAAGCCCCTTATATACGACAACTCTACAACTTGCTCCAACACACCATAAAAGTAGTTTCCATCAAATCCAGGAACGCGAACACCGTAGTTTTGAGTATTGCGTCTACTGTCGCGCTTATCAACTAAAAACTTTACTCCATTCACCACATAACCAGGATAGGAGGAAGTTGAGAAGTTAGATCTACTAGACAACGCATACAATTCATCGTTGAACTCATCTGAACTTGATGTTCGTAAATAATTTATCTAAAAGAAAAAAAATCATTAGATAACACAAAATTTAAGAATAGGATTAGTGAAATTTAAGAAATTATGTAGTAGAAGCTTACTCGGGATTTAAACCATGCAGGAAACTCAACTTCTTGTTGTTGTTCTAGATTTGTACTACCTTTAGCCTCCAACTCTCTCATATGCTCACTATTTGTATGTAGTGTCATATATTAGGGAAATTCTAATAAAACTGAACGAAAAACACATAATAGTGTAAAGAACTTACTCAAGATATTTTTGTATTTCTGGACAGTTGTTCATAACGTACCACTCAGCTTTAAGGCGATCAGATGAATTAAGAATAACAATGTCTTTTTTGCCCAGTGGATGACCAACAGACTTAAAGACTGACAATACACAATTTGGCCGAGTAATGAAAACAATTTCATTACGATCGGGTCGATTGAATCGAGTCTCGATGCCCAGTAAATACATAGAGCAAAATGTAAGGGCCTCATTAACGACATACGCTTCAGCAATAGACCCTTCTGGACGTGCCCGATTTCTAACATACTGCTTGTAAATACCCATAGCTCGCTCAATTGAGTACATCCATCTAAAATGAACAGGCCCACCGAGTATTGCCTCTTCTNTTACGATGAGGTCGATTGAATCGAGTCTCGATGCCCCGTAAATACATAGAGCAAAATGTAAGGGCCTCATTAACGACATACGCTTCAGCAATAGACCCTTCTGGACGTGCCCGATTTCTAACATACTGCTTGTAAATACCCATAGCTCGCTCAATTGAGTACATCCATCTAAAATAAACAGGCCCACCGAGTATTGCCTCTTCTGGTAAATGGAGAATCAGGTGAACCATTATATCAAAGAAGGCGGGTGGGAATATTCTTTCCAACTTCGCCAGTATGGTTACAATATCCTTTCGCAACTTCTCTAGATCAGCCATATTCAACGTACGGCACAAAGCTTTTGAAAAAAAAAGCACAATTCAGTGATAGTCTCTCGAATTTCTTTTTTCAAATACGGTCTAATCTCAGCAGGTAGTAGACGTTGAAACAAGACATGACAATCATATGATTTTAGACCAGATATCTTATCTTCTGTTTCACTCACATTTTTCGCTAAGTTAGAAGCAAACCCATCAGGAAATTGGACTGACTTGATGAACTGACAAAACTTCTTTCGCTCTGCAACACTTAAAGTATAGGAAGCATGTGGCTTTTTTCACTTGTTTCCTACTTTGTATAAATGCAACTCCTTGCGAATGTTCATATCTGCAAGATCAAGTCTAGCCTTATCTGTGTCCTTCGATTTCCCATCGATGCTCAACAGAGTTCCCAAGACACTGTCACACACGTTCTTCTCGATATGCATGACATCTAAATTATGTCTCAATAACAAGTGTCGCCAATAGTCAAGCTCGAAAAAGATGCTCTTCTTTGTCCAATTAAGCTCAAGTGTAGTACGTTTCCTCTTCAGTCCGCCATAATCTTTATGCTTCCCAGGCAACCTGTTCTGTAAGTGTTGTAACTGTCTCAATATGTCATCTCCGGAGTACTTTCTAGGCGGTCGCCTCAATTCATACTGACCATCAAATTGTCTACTCCTCCTCATTTTATCATCCATTGGAAGAAAGCGCCTGTGACCAATATACGCTACCTTACTTCGTATCCCAACGGATGGAGTTTCTTCGTTACAAGTTGGACAGGCTTTATACCCTTTTGTACTCCAACCTGACATTAGGGCGTATGCTGGATAATCATTGATGGACCACATCACTGCAGCCCGCATACAGAATGCGTTACCACTTACTACATCCCTCGTTTCAACACCATTCACCCATAGTTCCTTCAACTCATCAACCAGAGGCCTTAAGAAGATATCCATGTCCTTTCCAGGGGCAGTAGGACCAGGGATGAGGAGAGACAACATCATTGAGTCTCCTTTCATGCATTTCCAAGGTGGCAAGTTATAAGGAATAAGTATCACCGGCCACATGCTATAAACGGTACTCATATTCCCAAACGGGTTAAATCCATCTGTCGCCAACCCCAATCGTACATTTCGTGGATCAGCAGCAAATGAAGGATATCTTCGATCAAACTCCTTCCAGGCAAGAGCATCTGCAGGGTGTCTCAGAACACCATCTTCTTTTGGCCTCCCTGAATCGTGCCATCTCATGTCATTCGCAGTATGCCGAGAACTATACAATCTCTTCAAACGAGGTATAAGGGGAAAATACCTCATCACTTTCTTTGGCATTTTTTTTCCTATTTCCCAACGACTTTCACCACATACTAGACAACTATCTAACTCTGAGGTCTCCTTCCAAAACAAAGCACAATCGTACTTGCAAACATGAATTGATTCGTACCCAAGGCCGACATCACGCAACTTTGCCTTGGCCTCATAGTGCGATCTAGGTAAATTAGTCCCATCCAGAAATGCTTCATGCAACAATTTGAGTAACATATCAAATGATTTATTGCTCCACTTGTTCAGGACCTTCAAATGCATCAACTTAACCAAAAAATTAAGTGATGAGAACTTTGTACACCCAGGATACAATTCTTTCTCCATCTCTTCAAATAAGTTGCTAAACTTATCTGAGTGTTGATCGGCAACCATCGGAACGTTATCCAAGTCTGGATCAACTTCATGACTTGGTCCACCTACTCCAGCAATATCGACCATGACATCATGCATCTCATCGCCTTCATCTTCACTTTCCACAGTTACAGCTGGAAATGATTCTCCGTGATATGACCATATAGTATAGGATTGTTGGATGCCCTTCTCAATTATAAGTTGTTCCACTATATCTGGGTCTTCAAATTTCCCATTCAAACATCTTATGCACGGACATCTCACTTTACCTTGGTCGTTGACGAATGCTTTTGCCCTCTCAGAAAAAGCCTTAGCACCTCTTATAAACTGAGCTGACAATCGATTCCTTATGCTCATCCAACTCTTGTCGATATCCATCTTCTATGGTCCATATATGGCAACAGATAAATTATCGGTAAAAGCGCATACAATG